>SEYY01013752.1:10000-12500 GCA_009176605.1 Armadillidium nasatum
TATGCGGTATGTTATGTAAATGTTTATATTTAACAATGAAATTTACATTAACTTACGTAAAATAAATAAATAAAATAAATAAATAAATAAATAAATAAAAAAAAAAATTTGAAAATTTAACACAGTAACTCATTAAAATGGAGTCGCAGTAGGTAGATTAATAATTTCTAACTCTTTGGAAATTTAAGTAGGCCTCTACTATACTAATATATATATATATATATATATATATATATATATATATATATATATATATATATATATATATATATATATATATATATATATATATATATATATATATATATATATATATATATATATATATATATATATATATATAATTAATAATAATAATAATATAATAATAAAATAATAATAATAATAATATAATAATTAATAATAATGAATAATAATTCAGCTCCCAGGTAGGCATGTTTCTTAAGCACCGCCTCCACCTTATCTTTCCATCTCCTCTTGGTCTTTTGCATCCTTCAGAAATGGATAAAAAACACCCTACACATCTACCATCTCTCTCTGATGTTCGCTATCCACACCTCCTCCTCTCTCATATACACTTCCAAGATACTTAACTGATTTAACCTCTTCTATCCTAATTTCATCGATATAATGTTTAATTCTTCCCAATCTCTCTCTCCTTATCCTCAGGTTCACGATTTTGTCCTTATCTTTAGACCAGCCATTCACAACATTCACTCCATTTATTTAACCCTCTTTCTGCATCTTCTCTATCAACAGTCCAGAACGCAATATCGTCTGCTTATGCAAAAATACTATGATCTGCTTCTCCTTCCCATTGCTCCGTTAATCTCTGAATAATCTTTTCTATGTAAGCAACGAATTGCACAGGTGACAAACACAATACCTAGTTTCACCCCTGTTTTTATTTCAAACCATCTCTCAGTTTCGTGTCCAGTACGCGCTGTGCATGAATAGAACTCGTACATTCTCTTGACTGTTCTCAATATCCTACCTGATATTCCGTAATCTTTTTCCAAACACCTCTACAAATTACTTCTGGGTACCGAATCAAAAGACTTCTGCAAATCTATAAAAGCTACATTTATTCCGATGATATATTTCCATGTCTTCACAACTATTTTTCTCAAACCGAAAATCCGTCGTACCTCTACCTTGTCTATAACCATGTTGCTCCTCACCCAGCTATGGTTCAGTTCTTTCCCGCAATCTCTTTTCTATCATTCTTTCATAAATATTTACTATATGATTTATTAATGATATACACCTGTAATTTGAACATAAGCCAGAATCTCCTTTGCCTTTATAAATTGGAATTATTACCGTCTTCTCCCATTTTTCCGGCACTTGACCCTCACACTAATACATGTTGAGCAATCGCAATATATAGTTTTAGTTTGTTCACCTGCATTTTTTATCAGCTCTATGACTATTCCATTGTCTCTTGGAGCTTTACCGTTTTTCATTTAGGCAAACATCAACTCAAACTCCTCTCTAGTAAACTCCTCTTCCTCCTCAATCATTTCCTGAAACTCCTCCCCACATCTCTCCTCTTGATTTTCTCCTTCCTGTTCCACATTCAGCAAAGATTTCGAATACTCTGTCCATCTTTCGTTCATTTCTCTTGATGTCACCAATACCTCATTTTATGCTTTTTTTTTTGATGTTCACATTTGTTTTATCTTTCCTTTATGATTTTGCCAGTCCATATATCAAGAATCTGTTCCCTCTGAGGTCTTCCACCAAACTCTCCCTCAACATCCTCCAGCTCTTCTCTTCACCGCTTTTGTTTCATTTTTGGCCAGCACATATTCCATTCTAGATTCTGGAGCTCTTCTCAACCATTCTCTCATCCTTTTGGTCTTTTGTTTTATTGCTCTCTTCACTTCCTCTTTCCAGAATAATAATAATAATAATTAATAATAATAATAGCAAAAATTATTAGCATTAAAATATTATTCCTATTTATTATCTATATCTTATTATTATCTATATATTATTATTATTATTATTATTATTATTATTATTATTATTATTATTATTATGATATTGGAAAAGTTTATTAAAAGGAAAATAGTGATATGTATATTGAAGAGTAAGGTTGTGTGTTTGTTTTTATATTTCTTCCTCAGAGAATTTTCTTTCCAAGGATATAAAAAGAGAAACGAAGATTTATATATTGATTCCGAGCAATCCCTCAGGATTATTAATATTTAATTATTATAATAATAATAATAATAATAATAATAATAATAATAATAATAATAATAATAATTAATAATGATTAATGAAAATATTTGTAATGCAAGTTGAAATTTTAATAAAAATTATAGTAATAATAAAAATAATAAATAAATAATTAATAATAATAATAACAATAATAATAATAAATAATAATAATTAATATATGATAGTATTAATTATAATAATTTAGAAATTCAGCATTATCCTTTGATTTAATAAAATTTTACATTTAATTTCCAAAAGTTTTAAAATTTAA
>SEYY01013752.1:17500-25184 GCA_009176605.1 Armadillidium nasatum
ACCAGCAATAATGTTATTTAAACTAAAATGGTACAACTGCCTATCATTGATGGGCTTTTTTTTTATTCAGTTGATTTCCAAACTCCAAATTGCTGTCTGTAAGAGGCAACAAACCGTTTTCCTCCTTTTCCCTCCTCTAGTTCCTGCTTCGAATTTATTATATAGTAAAAGGATTTTTTTTTTCTCTCTTTCTCTGAATTTAACGCTAACTTTTCAACTGTGGTTGTAGCTACATTTGACCAACCATCTTCATGTACTCCTTTTCGTTTTTTTTTTTTTTATTTTATCGCTCCTTGTAATCTATTAAAAATGTCCCTGAATTACTGGAGTCAGTAAAATGCAATTCACCACTGCAGTTAAATAAATAAATAAATCAGTTAATGAATAAATAAAAATAATCTTTTTTTCTAGAATTCATTCCTTCCAGAAGTCTACATTGACCATTAGCAAACTGCTTAAGCTACTCTCAATATCTACCCTAAAAAGAAACATCTTTCATTTCTAATTAATGCTTAAAAAATATAGTCACCTTCAATGCATCAAATTTCAGTTCCTTCATCGATCACCTTTTCATAATCTTCTTCACAAGTTTAATATCTTCATCGTAAACAAACTACTTAAACTTTTCTCTCTTAATATTCTTCTCATGGTTGGATTATTTTTCTCTCTAAAGTTCCAGAAGATAAAGGTCAATATATTCTTCTACGGTTCCTTTTGACCTTTTTCACACAGTCCCTGTTGGTTTTTCTGTTTAGAAACTTTGTCCATTCTTAAATGAAATTCGCATTGCACGTCTAGGGTTTTCTACTCACTGAACTCTCCTTGGAAGATTAAAGTCCAAGACTTTCTTTCTCATTCTCACTACTCTTATCAGTTTATATCTAATCCAGTCTCAGGGTTGTTGTATCACTCTACTAGCACACTGCAAAAACTGTCCTAACGAAACGTTGGAACAAGTGGCAAAAATTTAAAAAAAAATTTTTTTTAGCTATTTCTTATGCTTAACATGTCATTTTCTCGATTAAAAATTTTATTGTGACATATTTGCAACTTGTCCCAACGGTTCGTTAGGACAATATTTGGAGTGTAATATTCCTATTGTACTGTTCTGAACTATTTAGTTACACACCTCCTTTTCTTTTAGGAAGTCCTTGTGACTCATCCTTACAGACGGTTCTTAAAATTTCGTTTTCTCTAAGCATATGCTTAATAATATCGTTGTTAATTCCTTTACTCTATTAGTAAGGCTTAAGGTATTCTTCCTTTACCTTTTTTCTCCAACTCTCTTGAAATAGTCCAAAATATATCTATGGATTAGGCATTTAAACAAAATATATATATATATATATATATATATATATATATATATATATATATATATATATATATATATATATATATATATATATATATATATATATATATATATATATATATATATTATATTTTTTTTTATTTTTTTTTTTTTTTTTTTTTTTTTTTTTTTTTTTTTTTTTTTTTTTTTATTTTTTATTTTTTTTTTTTAGAAAATTTATTTATAAAAATAAAAAACGATTGCAATAAGCATTATTTTATGAATTTAAAAACGAGAAGAGAATTTATTTGCGCAAATCCTCGACTTTCCTATATAAGAAATTGGAAAATAAGTAAATTATAAATTTTCGGAAATAAATACAGGGTCTGCTGAAAGTCTTATTCAAATTTCGAGCAGAAAAATACAGGGTCTCCCAAAGGTCGATTTAATGTCGATAATATTCAAGAAATGTTTATAGGAATACGAATTTTTTCCTATCCATTTGTATATTTCGTACTTCAATTATATATATATATATATATATATATATATATATATATATATATATATATATATATATATATATATATATATATATATATATATATATATATATATATATATATATACCACCGGAATTGTAAAAATTAGAGGCCGACATGTCCAGACACACGTCGCTTGAAAAGGTGCAAGTCAGAGGAAGTTGAGAAAATGATAAAGGGAGTGTGTTCCTAGACTTTACTCGTAGAATATATATATATATATATATATATATATATATATATATATATATATATATATATATATATATATATAATATATATATATATATATATATATATATATATATATATATAGTCACTACAAATATATTTTGACTAAAGAGTTTATTGTTCGAATGAACGTGAAAAACAAATAGGTCATAAAAAGGGACAATGTGCAGTAAACGGTGAAGTTATGCATGATTACCAAAATTACGATCTTTGGTGAATATAATACAGACGGATTTTGGATTATAGTCATATATATATATATATATATATATATATATATATATATATATATATATATATATATATATATATATATATATATTATATATATATATATATCGTGTCTCTAATTTAGAGTATTTCGAGTTTTCCACCTTGTGTCTTAGTGTTTCTAACCATTCTACGACTAAATTCATTTGTTCTGTTTATATATCTCCTAATTCTACTGACTATCCTAAATTCTTCGACTTCGACTATTTAAACTCCAAAATTGAGCACGTTTCTCTTCTCCTTTCTCTGAAATTATCATATTAGATGATTTCCCAATGTCTTTCTTCTAGTTCTTATGATACAGCTGGGGAATGTGCCTTCCATTTCGCTATCAAAAACGACTTTGAGCAGTTGGTGCAGCTCCCTTCTCGTATCCCTGATCGCCTTGAAGATGAATCCAACATTCTAGACCTTTTTCTAACTTCTAATCCTTCTTCTTAAGCTGTAAAACTCTATCCATCTCTGGGTTCCCCGATCACCTTCTTATGTCTGTATCCTCTTCTATTTTTTCAAGTCTTCCGCAGGAAAGAGCCCATCTATTGAAAGGAAACGTTTGTAGCATTTCGGTGCCTCAAGCTGGTCAGACTTGCTGACGTATTTCTTTGATTTCCTATGGAATGATTATTGCTTCCATTGGAGGGGTCTCTCAGAGTGTGCAGAACGTATTACTGAGGTTATTTTCTCTGGTATGGAGGCGTACATTCCATATTTTTTTCCCTTCTAAACCAAACAAACCTTTGGTTTAACTCCGCTTGTTCCCGTGCTATCCGCCGAATAGATGCTGCCTTCAGAGATTATGATTATACCATCGTCTTCAAACTCCTGAAACTCACGCAACTTACATTTCATCCTGTAATCGTTCAAAATCTATTCTTCGTAACACAAAATCTTTTCTCCGTCGTAAATGCAATAATCTTTTTAGTTTTTCTTCCTCAAAATCTTTCTGGCATTTTGCAAAAAAGTCAACTTTAACTTTGCTTCTTCCTCTTTCCCTCTTCTAGTATCTTCTTACGGCGGCACAACAGCGTTTGCCTTCTTCTAAAGCTGAACTCTTCGTCAAACTTTTGCTTCATATTCGATTTTAGACAATTCCGGTACTATTTATCCTCCTTCAACTCATTTATGCCTAAAAATTTAAATTTCTTCTCAACACATCATTTCTGCTCTATCTGAGCTTAATACTAATAAGGTGTATGGTCCTGATGGTATCCTCTTTTGATTCTCAAAACTTGTGCTTCCCAGCTTGTACCCTTCCTTGGTAAACTATTTCGTCTTCTGTCTTTCTACTTCAGTCTTCAATTCTTGCTGGAAACGTGCACTCTTTCAGCCTGTGCCGAAAAAGAGGGATCTCTCTCAGCCCTTCAACTACCGTCTCGTTTCTTTAACCTCTGTTCTCTCTAAAAAGTTTTCGAATCTATCCCTAACAAGAAGATTTGGAAACAACTCGTTTTTTTTTTTTTTAATCTTATCTCTAATAGTTGGTATAGCTTTCTTAAGAAACTTCACTTTTCTTCTTTCCCTTCTCTCTGACTCTTGATCTTCCGCTCTTCAGCATTTCGGTGAATCTTTTGCAGATGATGCAGTGTTGGTGGCAGAGTTTGGTGAAAAGTTTTGGGGAGATGTGCG
Source organism: Armadillidium nasatum (assembly GCA_009176605.1). NCBI lineage: Eukaryota > Metazoa > Arthropoda > Malacostraca > Isopoda > Armadillidiidae > Armadillidium > Armadillidium nasatum. Next base: position 21,464 of record SEYY01013752.1, read on the forward strand.
AATAAGGGATTGAGAGTTAATCCTCCAAATAGAAGAGTAATGAGATTGGAGGTGGGATGAGGTAGTGAGAGAGGAGAAATTGGGAGGTGTTGAGGTGATGGGAGAGAAATATGAGGAGGTAGAAGAGTTCAAATATCTAGGAATGTTGGTAGAAGGAAAAGAAGGAATGGAAAAGGAAAAAGAATAAAGTAGAGGAGGGAATAAAAGTAATGGGGAGATTAAAGGAGGTATGGAAGAAGGGAAGAATATCGAAGGACATGTTTGAGTGTGTATGTTTCCCATCTGTAATGTATGGGTGTGAAACATGGATGATAAATACTCAGGCGAGAAAAAGATTGAATGTGTATGAGAGTGATTTGTGATTTGAGAGGGGTAGAAAAGATTAGAAACTAAAGAGTGAGAGAAATGGGGAGATGGAGGAAGGGTACGGTGGATAAAGGAGAGAAGGATGTACTAAGGTGGTTTGGATATGTATGTAGAATGAATGAGAACATAATGGCGGATAGAGTACTTAGATTAGAGATGGTGGGGAAAGGGTGAAAGGAAGGTCAACGTGGAGATGGATGGATGGAGTGAAGGAGATTTTGGTGGGAAGGAGTTTGAGCTTAAACAAGTGAAGGAGAGTTGCGGAGAACAGAATTAGGTGGAGTGAGCTGATGAGGGGGAGGGGTGAGAGGTAATGAGTATGTTTTTGAGGGAACTGTGGCTGGCACCACCCCACGAGAGTGGGAAATGGGGGAAGTGTATTATATATATATATATATATATATATATATATATATATATATATATATATATATATATATATATATATATATATATATATATATATATATATATATATATATATATATATATATAGTTTTTTTTAGCATCTTTTATACATTTATTGAACTACATAAATCTGAATAAGAAGGGGAGAGAGGGGAGGGGGTTTAAAAAGAGAATGTGGGGGAGAGAGATAGTTTTCTTTATTGAAATTCAAAATTTATAACAGTATAAAATAATACGGACATTTTGGTACAAGTTTTCATAGCACGCACTTTCGGCTAAATGCATTATGAATTTCCAAAGCCTAAGATAAAAAACTTTTTTTTTTATTTATTTATTTCAAAAAAAAAAAAAAAAAAAAAATGGGGGGGGGATGGGGGGGGGGGGCTATAAATATGTTTCCACTGTAGACTTAAATTTAATCATGGGAAAATGATATGCGCAATTTGAACAACTTTTGTAGTTTGTTATAAAAACGAAAGCATATTTTGTTCCTTTAAGTAAAAAATAAATAAATAAAAAAAATAAAAATGCAAAAATAAAATAAAAAAAAGTCAAGTTAAAAAAAAAAAGTTGAAATGTATTTATTTTGTAATTTATCATAGTTAACATATCTTACGCTTCCCTGCTTTATATATATATATATTATATATATATATATATATATAATATATATATATATATATATATATATATATATATATATATATATATATATATATATATATATATATATATATATATATATATATATATATATATATATATATATATATATATATATATATATATATATATATATATATATATATATATATATATATATATATATATATATATATATATATATATATATATATATATATATATATATATATATATATATATATATATATATATATATATATATATATATATATATATATATATATATATATATATATATATATATATATATATATATATATATATATATATATATATATATATATATATATATATATATATATATATATATATATATATATATATATATAATATATATAATATATATATATATATATATATATATATTATATATATATAAATCGACGACAGGATCGGATCATGTGAAGAGAACTAAATGCAAGGAGGACAAGGACTAGCCATCCGGCCTTGTGATTTCTCTGTCAACGGCTTGTAACTACTCCAGAACCAGCATTGGGAACCATTGCTCTGAGAAGCGCAATCTTTTGAAGACCCCTGGGAGAGAGTGTTTGGAGGTTGGTTTGAAAACGATGCTGTCCTACTGAAAAGGTGAAAACCCTACCTGAAGAGTCTGGATAGGACTCATGGACCGGCATTGGGACCGGCGAGCCGAAGAACTTGATCTTTTGGAGGGCTCTGGGAGAACTTCTTCAGCAGATGGGGAAAGATGCTGGTTCCCACTGACAGGGTGAAAACCCTTCCTGGGAAGAGGATATAGATATAGATATAGATATATATGGCCCAGACTTCACTTCACTTTAATATCCATTGATATTACAAAAAGTACGAAACGTACGTTAAAAAGGATTATATTTTTGAAAAATCCATAGCAAATTTTGAGTAAGAAAAATTGTGAAATAAAAATATTCGTAATAATAATTTATTAAGTACGCAAATTATAGTTTTTTATTACGCTTTAAGAATCGTAACGTCTGGCATTGTCTCTTTTTCTGAAATAAATTTCGCGAATTTGGAGTAAAATAAATTTCGCGAATGAGTAAGAAATTGTAAAAGATGTGAATATATATATATATATATATATATATATATATATATATATATATATATATAATATATATATATATATATATATTATATATTATTATATATAATATATATTATTTCGGTGAATCTTTTGCTTGTAGCGCTGGACATATCGAAAGCTTTCGATAGAGTCTGGCACAAAGCTTTGATTTCCAAACTTCCCTCTTTCGGAATCTATCCTTCTCTCTGTGACCTTCTCTCTGATTTCCTTTCGGTCGTTCTATAGCAGCTGTTGTAGACGGCCACCGTTCATCCTATAAATCTATTAATAGTGGTGTTCCTCAAGGATCTGTCCTATCCCCAACACTTTTTCTGTTTTTCATTAATGACCTTCTCTCTATTACTTCATCTCCTATCCACTCCTATGCTGATGACTCCACCCTTCATTATCTTTTCATTTTGAAAGACGCCCCCCCAGCAAAGTTAATAGAGGAAGGAGGGTGGCCTTGGAGCAACTAACCTTGATCTATCTCTCATTTCCAATTGGGGCAAAAAACATGGTCGTTTCAATGCCTCAAAAACTCAATTCCTCCATCTCTCTACTCGACACAATCTTCCACACAACGATATCTTCTTCGGAAACACGCAACTCAAACCTTCATCTCTCCTTAATATTCTCGGTGTTTCTTTTTCTCGTGATCTTTCTTGGAAAGATCACATTACCTCTCTTTCTAAACAAGCTTCTAAGAGGTTGGGTGTTCTGAGGCGCCTTTATATTTCTTCACACCACCCCAGTTGCTTGCTCTGTATAGGGGTGTTGTTCGCCCCTGTATGGAGTATGCGTCACACATCTGGGGTGGTTCCACACACACAGCTTCCTGGAAAAGGTGGAGTCTAGAGCTTTTGCCTTATCAATTCTCCTGCTCTCACTAATTCTCTCAATCTCTTTCTGCCCGTCGAAATGTTGCGTCACTCTCTCTCTACTATCGCTATCAATGGACACTGCTCTTCTGAACTCTCTCGTCGCATACCTCCTCCATTAAGAAGGGTTCGTGCGACTCGTCTTTCTACACAGTCTCATCCTTTCTCTGTCCAACTCTCTGACCCCAGACTTAACCTCTATGCTCAATCTTACATTTACTCTACTGGTAAAGTCTGGAACACACTTCCTTCATCTATTTCCCAACTACCTATGACTTAAGCACCTTTAAACGCCGTG
>SEYY01013753.1:0-14320 GCA_009176605.1 Armadillidium nasatum
TATATATATAGTTTTAATTATGATCATTCAAAGCTGAAAATAAAGGTATTTATTAAAGACACTAAGTATTAAAGTATAAAGTATTAATTAAGTACTAAATATTATTATAAATTCCTCGGAGAATATTCTTAGTTTTCAAAAAATGAATTACCTTTTTAATTAAGATAACTAAAGTTAATGTGACACCGCAGTTTACGTACCGCAGTGATCGCAGTTTTCCCTACCGCAGTGACCGCTCCCCACTGTACAGCAAACAACCTCTTTTGAAATCTTAAATGAAGGACAAATCTTTGCAATTATTTCTATTTAATTTAATCAGTCAATTTCTACGTTGATCTCCAAAAGATATTCACTACTTAATTGAATGATTCTAAATTTTTTTCGAACGTGGCACTGAAGGGATTGTTCATGCACAAAAACTAATGACACATTCGCAGAAGAGGTGTTCCCGACAAGACACATTTTTCCATATTTTAAAACAGAGTTCGCCTTTGTTTTATTTTTTTTTTTTTAGGCTTGTTGATGGCCCTGGGTCTAACTTTACATATGTGAACCCCCATATACTCATATGTAATATTCCTACATTAAATATTTATTTGTGGGTTAGTAAAAACTTAATAATTAACCCAATCCAAGCATTTGTGGCCACTGGAGTACCAATTTTATGTATGTGTATCCACATATACTCATATTTCATATTCCTACATTTAATACTTATTTATGGGTTAGTAAAAGCTATTAATTAATCTAATCCAAGCTTTCGTGGTCCCTGGGGTCCATGGGGTCTCTTTGGGGGTTCATGTGGATCCCGGTTAGTAAACTCTGGTTTAAAGCAAAGCTGCGAACACGAATTTTACGTATTTTAGTGGTTTTAAAGAATATGATTCATGGGCCAAATAAATATCCAACTCGACTGCAGTATATTGATTCTTAGGTTCTTTGGTGCTATACCCAAAACGTCGACAGGGAAAATAGTCGACAGGTCAAAGGGCCGAAATTTTGAAAAAAATGTGTCGATCACTTTTCTTTTCAATTTCATCGTGTAGACGCTTGTCCACATGTGAAAAAATGTGGTAGACTATTTGACAAACTCGTATTTTTTTATATGATAAATGATATGCAAGCTATCTTTTTTTTATTATTTAATATTATGAATATATTTTTAATTTTATATATAATTTGTAGATGATGTCCGACATTTGCCTACGGGGCAGAGCCCATAACGACCAGTGAGTGATGATGATTATTTTATTGATTAATCGATTGATTTATTGTGTTTCGACGATTTGGACGTGTTATAAAAAAAAGTGTCGGGTTCTTTAACCTCTAAAAAGTTGTCAGTATTTGGACAAGTGAAAATTTTGTTAATGACGTGTCGGCCCTTTGACATGTCGACTACTTATCCTGTCGACGAATTGGGGTATTCCCCGGTTTGGATAAAAGTATTTTACCGCAATTACAAAATTAGTAATAATTATTACTAATAATTACAATTATAAATTTTTAATTTAATATAAATTATAATTTTTGAAACAAAATTATTAGTAGAATAAAAATAAATATAAATATTCCTATTTTAAATAAAATAATGTTTAAATTAATTATCCTTAAAACAGAATAATTTATAATATAAAACAGATATAAAACAATGTATAAAAAAAATCTTCCGCCAAATTCAAACAAAAGAAAATAAAAACCAAAACTGAACCAATTGTTTTTCCCCACTTCTGAAACTGAAAAAAAAAAAAAAAAAAAATTACCAAAAGAAGGAAAAATCCCTTTTCATGTAACGTTATTTTTCCTCCCTACAACTAATGAATAAAAATAAATTAGCTTTTCATATTAAAAATGCACTTTAAAATTCAGAGCAAAAAAGACACATTTTATATAATAAGCTACATTAATCTTCTGTCCCAAGGACGCCATCTTGACTGTGAATATAAAAGAAGAAAAGAAAAATAATGTGGAAAGTCAAAAGCAAAAATTAATCTCTCTCTCTTACTCTCTCCTTTTCCCCATTCATCTCTCGCTTCCCTTTCCTCTTCATTTGTCTTTTTACCTTACCTATTCTTATTATATTTTTATTTATTTTTAATCTAAAACTTATTTCCGTAACTCTTCCCCTCTCTTGCTCCCTCATCTCTCTCCCCTCTTAAACAAAATCAAACTTTTTAATGAGTCCCTTGGGGAAAGCTATGAAATTGAGGAAATACTTCTTTTCTTCATCTCTTTAAGTTATCCATCTTCCAAGCAAAGGTATTCTTTCTTTGTATTTTATTATGAATCTAAAAGGCTGTTTATTCCCAGATATCTATTCACTATTGCAAGGGCTTGTTTCATTGCTTAATATGTATGTAGTAATTGTATACAACGAATCGCTTTTTCGTTTTTGAGTAGTAGCAAATGGAGTGGTAGCTCTCAAGAGAGCGATTACAGAACTGATACCAGATGGCTATTTAGTGGTTAAATCATTATTTCATCAAGTTACGAACTGATAAAATCGGTAGATTAAGTGGCGAAAGGAATGAATGTTTTTTTGTGTCAAGGTGTTTGGTTGGTGAATAAGAAAATGGAGACCGACATAACACCGTTGCACAATAAGGTGTATGGAAAAATTTGACATCTTTTTCTTGTAGCAGTTTGCAATATAATTTATATTGATCGCATATTTAAAAGTTTTATTTAAAGTTGAGAGCAACCTTTTCAATTAGACAGTATCTTTCATTTATAACAATTTGTAAATAAAGAACAGTGTTAACTGCAAATATTTGTTACACACTGCAGTTCTTCTGTTTACGTCTTTTTGGATCTGTCTTTACAGAAAATGACGATCACTAGTTCGTAACATTTAGTCTATCTCACGGGGCCTCTCTTTCTAGGTTCAATTAATTAGGATCTAAATGTTCCTGTAGCTAGCCTATCTTAATCAATATATTTGATATGCATTTAAATCTTACATCAGTTTTTCTTAATTATCCACTTCCGGCTTATATTAAGATGTCCAAACTTCTTGGTATAAGTTACTATCATTTAAAAATAATTTAATAAAAAAAACATAATCATTACCGATCACGGGGGTGAAGCTGGTTTTTACATAAAGAAAATAAATATCTAAATAAATATAGGCTAAATCGATTTATCGGTGTTTCGGTATATCAAAGGTTCGGGCAACCTTTTATCTTTTACCTGGAATATGGCAGCAGTCTTAAAAGTCTACTACACATTCAATGTCAATAAATAAGCTCAAATTTTCATCTGAAAATCCTTTTCCAAGCTACCATTTTAACGAATTTTCCCGTGCCACTTCACTTATGTGATGCAAGACAAATGAAAATAAAAAAAGTTAATGAAACAATTTTCTATTCACATTGCTCATATAGATTTCTAATTCCAATAATTTTCAAAAGCTACTCAATAAGCTCTTAAACTTTCGGAGTTTTATAGGATGAAGAAGGCTTTTATATGAAATATTGTTACACTGAGAGATTGTGTAAAGGAAGATATAAATATTCTGTGAAGTAATCATCTCCATTCAAAGTGATCTAAAAAATAAATGAGCTGAAAAGTAATAGATAACCTTAGTAGTAAGATAATCATAAATCTATGTTTTATCTTTCTAATTTATTACTTTGATCGTAAATATTCAAGCAAATTTAACAAATTCCTGGAAATCATCTATAATTTATACACAAATTACTGGAATAATAATAAAGAACGTCAAAATTGCAATAAGGCTTTCCTTCCTTCTTCTCTCTCCTTTATGTATCTTTTTGAGACGAGTACAATATCAAAATATATAAGTATCTCACAGTATAAGTCTATTATGCCGGAAGAACATTATGCCTTATCTTCAAATGAAAGGAAGCGCTGTTGCCATATTCTCAAGCACAAAAAAGCGCAATGCCATATTTTCCATATAAGAAAACTTCTTCCATGGATCTTTTAAAGTTGGATAATTTGATCCCAGATTGTTTGTCCGTGTTCCTAGACCGTTTCGACTCTTTCAGAATAGATTCCGGAAGTTTTGTTCCGGAATCCTTTTTCCTTTAATAAAAGTTTAGTGTTGAGAGCTCAATTAATTTTTATTGTAATGCCTTGAATTATGGGTAATATTTTTCTAACTCTCAAACTTATTACTATATATATATATATATATATATATATATATATATATATATATTATATCATATATATATATATATATATATATATATAATATATATATATATATATAATGTATATATATATAATTAATATATATTATATATACTATATTATAATATATATATATATATATATATATACTATTATATTATATATACTATATATAATAATATATATATATGCTTAGGTTAAGAAGTTTCTGACCTGTATTTGATATTTTTATATCGATATTTGAATTTTATAATCGGTTAGTCTGTATACTCGCAAAATGGTCGTTAGTTATAAGTAACTGTAGAATAAATAATAATATATAAAATAATTAATTATAATATAATAATAATAATAAATAAATGATATAATATAATAATAATATAATTATTATATAATAATTATATAATAATGATGCTAAATAATAAAATACATTTAAAATTTGCATTGATTATCGATGTTTTTATATCGATATTTTATATATCGAAGGTCAGACAACTTCTTAACTTTACTATATATATATTATATATATATATATATATATATATATAATATAATATTAATATATATTATATATATATATATATATATATTATATATATACTATAACTAAAAGTAATTAAATTGCATTGCGAATTTCTATTCATAATTCCAAATATTCTCGGCTTCAAAATTATGCAGAGTCTACATTATGAAATAATGAAGGAAAGATCGTGTATTGGAAATGATGTGTGTGTGTGTTTGATGTTTATGAGAGAAAGAAAAAAAAAAAAAAGAGAGAGAGAGAGGAGAGAGAGAGAGAGAGAGAGAGAGAGAGAGAGAGAGAGAGAGAGAGAGAAAAGAAAGAAAAAAAAAAAAAAAAAAAAAAAAAAAAAAAAAAAAAAACAACACACACACACAAAACACACATACACACACACACACACACACACACACACACACACACATCAAAAGCGCAACTGCTAACAAACATGATTCTCAAACTGTTTAACGTTTGTAAAAACAAGCAAAAGGAGACGAATGAGTTTCAAAATTAAAAAAAATTAAAACTTTGGTGAAGATCTCAATCAGTGGCTATGTCTTCTTTAAATTAATTAATTTGAGGGGATGGAAATGGCAGGAGGGGGGAGGAGGGGGAATAGGGTTTCTATTAAGTTCATCTGTCGCCACGCCAGGCAAGACTAAAGATGTCATCATTAGGTTTACAAGTTGAGCAGTTTGGGGTCACATGTCAGATTTTTTTTTTGTATTTTGAAAGTCACTTAAATTTTCAAAGAATTTAAAAAAAAAAGAAAACAAAATCGAAAAAAGTAATTAAAAATAATTAAAAAAAAATATTTGAATTTTTAAACTTAAATGACTTAAATAGTTTTTATTTATTTTGTCTTTTTTCCAAAATACTATTGATAGATCAAATAATTCTCAAATTATCAAGTAATTTAAAGAATCTGAATAATAAAAGTATTGAGAAAAGGTGGGCCTACTGTGGGTTGTAGATGACTGATTACGGTTCATCTATCTTAGAGTTGTACTGCTTCGGCTCCAGTGTTTTGCATCTGGAACCATTTATTTATTGTAAAAATTTGGGATTAACTCCCTCACCCCTACTCGGGATAGGGGGTGATCCAACTCCTGCTTCAAATTTGGGATAAGCTCCCTCACCCCTACTCGGGATAGGGGGTGATCCAACTCCTGCTTTAAATTTGGGATAAGCTCCTTCACCCCTACTCGGGATAGGGGGTGATCCAACTCCTGCTTCAACTCTACCCACAAAGTTTCTTTTGCTCTGACTCAATCTACACTTTTGCTCCTTTCGCTGGCAACGTCGGAGCCTCAAAGAGAACCAGATTTGACTAACAGGGCCCACAGTTAGCCCACAGTTAAATTCGAGAAATCGCCTTATTTAGAAAAAGAATATATTAATATTTTAAAGCCTGCAGGTTTAATGTGGTTCTTCCCGAGTAGTTAAATTATATAAAATATTACAATATATTATTTATTTATTTATTTATTTATTCAATGATTTATTTATTTATTTATTTATTCATTGATTGATTTATTTATTTATCTAAATATCCTCATTTATTTATTTATCTATTCATTTACTCATTCTTTATGTATTTATTTACCGATTTATTTACTTTTAATTTTTAATTTATTTATTCATTTTTCTTTTTTATTTATTTATTTATTTATATATTTAATGTTTTATTTAAAAAATTTCTGGAAATTCAAAATCTTCAAAAAGAAATCTTTTTTTTTATATAATATATATTATAATATATATATATATATATATATATATATATATATATATATATATATATATATACTATATATATATATATATATATTATATATATATATATATATGAAAAATTGTCGTTTGGGACAAGTGGCAAAATATCACAGTAAAATTTCCAATCCAAAAGAGACAACCTAAGCAAATTAATGTCGCTTCACAGATTTATTTTCTAATAAGAAACAGCCGAAAAAATTTTGTTGTGACATTATTTCCACTTTGTCCCAACGATTCGTTAGGACAATTTGTGCATTGTATTTATTATCAGAGATAAATTCATTTTAGTATGAATAAGTATATATTAATAGCGAAGAAACGTTCCACATATAGTGAGTTACGAATACTGAGAAAAGAGGATCACTCCTCGCTCCATTGTCGTAAGCATTTGAAAAGGGAGCTTATAAAATCTCTTTAATATGCTTATATTCGGTGAGAAAACCCTCCAGAAACGTAAAATAACAGACAACAACAATAATAACAAGGATTATAAGAAAAGTAATAATAATAATAATAATAATAATAATAATAATAATAATAATAATAATATACAATGAATGTGACAGGTTTTCTACTGATCTTAAGATTCCATTGAAGATTTCTTGAAAATTTGTCATTCCAGTCGAACAAAATTTATGCAACCAAGAAAAATGATCCATTTCAACTTGTTTTTATGTTAACAGAGCGGGATTAGTTTTTATTGGGATTTTCTTAATTTAACTGGGATTATAAAATCTGTTAACAAAATCTCTTTCAAGTATTATTTATTTAATTTATTTATTTTTTTCCATCAATCTCAATTCACTTCAACTGTATACGTATGAAACAAAGAGATCGCTCGCAGTATGAGAAAAGAGATTTGAGAGAGATTTAATTTTTTTTATTAGAGAATGGAATGTGCAAAGTGAAGTGCGAGCGTTGTTGTTATTAAGTGGCGTTGTAAAAAGATGTTGAGATGTTCCTAACATACTTTTGTCATTAAAAACTTTTATAAAATAGAAAGTTTTGTTTACCAGAATGGAAATTTGTAGGCCTTTTATTATAGGATGCCAAGATCTTATCTAATATCAGTATATAATTAAGGTATGGGTTTCCAATTTTAAGAAAATCATGTGGGCACTACGATAAAAAATAATTAAATAAATAAAATAAAATAAAAACTTTCAGGAGGAAGAAAAATCTGCCCTAAGCTAAAATAAATATTCCTATTTTTGAATACCTAAATCCAATCCATCTGTTGTTAGGAAAATTTATTTGACCCGCAAGTTGGTCTTCTCAACTTTAATGGACACAACTCTAAAACTTTTGCAGACACTTTTAATCGAGTTTGGCTTTAGAAAATGATTTGTTGACTCTGACGAAGTGAAATTTCAGTTAAAGGTAAACAAAATTTCAAACAATTAGGTTAAGAAAACTTTCAGGATGTTTCATGAAAAATTATTGTAGCAGATCAGAAGGTGAACTCTACTATTGGAATAATTATATTTTCTCATTTTTGAAAACTGAGGAAAATGTTAACTTCGTGACTGGGCAGTGTATAATTATTTTGTTTATTTGTTTAAAATGAATTGTACATTTTATCTACAAATATAAATCATTTGGTTTCCTGATCTAAAGTTCTACGACAGATTTTCCAAAATTGGATCTTATCTGATAAAAATGACATCATCTAACATTCTCATTTCTCCGACATATCTCAGCTAAATAAAGCTTTCAGTTAAGTGTGAAGAAAATTTCATCCCTTGCAGAACGTAATGGTGATGTAATTTGAATTAACAGCTTTCCCTCGAGTACCTGCCGCTGTAATACCTACAGAAAAGATAGACCCAGAGATAAAGAGTCAGGGGTGGTTAACATGTAGACAAACTTATGAGATTCCTTTAGTTTTAAAACTTGACCTAGGAATTCTATAATGGGGAATCAGTTCTTCATACAAAGACGAATTTGGAGTGACTGCACACTGGAAAAATTCGAGAATTCTGAACAGAATTATCAGCTTTCTGAAGTCACTCTAGCAAACATCGTGACGATAGGTGTTCAAAACAATATTTGCTTATCTCTCTTTTTATTTCTTTCTTTCTTTTCGATTTCTATAGCACTTGTATAAATTATAATTAGGCAAATATATTTTTATATGTTTACTTCTATAATAAGTTTTGCATTATAAGTATAATTGCTTAAATATTTATATATATATATATATATATTATATATATATATATATATATATAATATATATATATATATATATATATATATATATATATAATATATATTATATATATATATATATATATATTTATTAAGGGCTGGTTCCTATTCCAGAATAGAATATGTTATAAAAGTAGAAGCTGACTTAACTGTGTTCTTAAAATATTAGGCATTATACCTAAAAAAAAAACAGAAAGGGAAAAAGAATTCCACAGTAACAGAGGAAGCTGGAAAGGAGATACCACAATAAGCAAGACTGGAGCTAAATATTCGTACATAAAACTTGTATCCAAAAACTGTTTCCCTTATGGAAGGAGGGCGTTTTCAAGGTAGTGTAATAAGATTTTTTAGCTCCCTCGAACATCTGCAGCTATACTAACTATAGGAGAGATAGAAAACCATACATAGGTCAAGAAATTACGATATTCCTATAGGATACAGGTTTTTATAAGTCTTTTGAATTTGAACTTGAAATTCTGTAAATGTGATATCATTTCTAGATACAAAGGCAGATGAGATCTGCGTAGTTGGAATATCTTTGAACAAGAAAATATCGAAAATACCGGAAAAGAATTCTCAGCTTTCCTGAAACCATCCTAGCAATCATTGTGACGTTTGAGGTTCAAAACGATATTTTTTTATGTCGACACCACGGGTGATGATACAATCCAAAAGAGAGACAAGAGAACCGTCCAAAGAAATAGAAAAGTTAAGAGACATTCTCGAGGTATGTAAAACTAGCCCTCATATCGATAACTCAAATTGCAAAACTAAATATACAAATAACGACTCACTAAATTACAATATTTTCAATTTTAACAGTTTCAATTATTAACTCTCTTAAAAATTCTTGGATATTAAAGGATAAAAACATATGTCAGTGCCTTTGGTTTTCTTTATAAAGTAATCATTGCATAGTTTTTTCAAAATAAGAATAACTAGAATGAATTTAAAAATCTGTCAAAAGGTCTTAAAAAAATATATTCAAATAAAGAAAAATATTTACTTTTATTATTATAAAACTCGAACTCGATTTATTTATAATTTCATACATCTTAAAATCCTTTTTACGTTCGAAATAAACTTCTTTCATCTTTTAATCCTTTACATTTTATAATAATAATAATAATAATGATAATAATAATAATAATAATAATAATAATAATAATAATAATAATAATAATAATAAAATTCCATATTCATTTAATATCAGCATCTTACATTCAAAATCTTTCATTAATTTTATCTAAAAAAAGGAAAAAAAGTCGCAAAAACAGAACAAAAAGACTATTTTCAAAGACACAAACACTTATGCTCGTTCGTTTGTGTGTGTGTGTGTGTGTGTGTGTGTGTGTGTGTGTGTGTGTGTGTGTGTGTGTGTGTGTGTGTGTGTGTGTGTTTCACTTTACAGGTATTAAAATTAAATCCTTTTTTTCAAATTGTTTATTCTTTTATCAGAATAGGAAATGCTTTTCAAAAGAGGCTCGGTAAGTGTTATTTATTTGCCACGTTTCAACAGTGAGGAATTATCGTTGTTAAATCTGTCGGCCATTGAAGAGAGAATGACTCCGACGGTCGACTCAGACGATTTACACACTCTATGGACTTACTGGCACGACAATATATAGAGAAATTGGTTTAGAGGATAGATTTCTATTTTTCATCAAATTTTTCATGTCATATTTCTTCTTTTTTTTTTTTTTTTTTTTTTTTAATTTGGAAAAGAAAAGCATTTAAATAAGGTAATAATAATAATAAAGGAAAAATTTTAAGGTTGCTTTTGGTTCTTTCATTATTATTATTATTATTATTATTATTATTATTATTATTATTATTATTATTATTATTATTATTATCATTATTATTATTACTTTAGGTTAAAGACACTGCCTTAATCTAATACATTAGGATGCTCTCTCATAGTCATTTCCGGCTGTGCATAGGAATGCTTTTTTCTTTCTCAGTAAAACAGGAAAAACGAGAGAGAGAGAGAGAAAGAGAGAGAAAGGGGGGGAGGGGTTCCAGAAAGACTGTTACATTTTATACGAAGAAAATTCCAAGGAATTAACAGGAAAAATTTTGCTGATCTTATCATAAGTTAGGTTCTTTAGATTAAACACAATGCTCATCTTCTTATAACTTATAATTCGGGATATATATATATATATATATATATATATATATATATATATATATATATATATATATATATATATATATATATATATATATATATATATATAATATATATATTATATATATATATATATATATATAAATTAATATTATTCAATAAGTATTGAAAAATCTTTCTGAAAAATGAAATAATTTAAAATAAATATTAAATTGATTTTAATACAATAAATATATAATTAAAAATAAAAAATAAAAATATATCGTGATAAAAATGAATTTTTGCTGTTTTTTTTTTTTTTTTTTTTTTTTTTTTTTGCAAAATTGATTAAAAAGTTTTTTTAAGTTTTTTTTTATTTTTTAAGAAACTTTTTTTTTTAAATTAATAATAATAATAATAATAATAATAATAATAATAATAATAATAATAATAATAATAATAAAATAGTCATACCAAATTTATCAAAGCAATATTCTAAATAAGCAAGCATAGCGTAGAGTAATACATAATAATCTTATTTTTTGTGTTCTTATTCTTCTGACTTTAAAGAACAAAAAAACACAAAAAATCTTTTCAGAAAACAAACAAACACAAAAAGACAAAAAAAAAAGCCCTTTAACACCAATAATAAATGAGGGGAAAAGCATTAAATTATTACACAAAATACAGGACAAAACGTAAGAGGATTTTGGAGCTTCGTCACAAATGTTTGCAAAGAAAAAGCAAAGAAAAGCTATTGAAAAATATAAATGCTTCAACAATACACACTCACACACACCTTCCTTCACACACACACACACCCATGCAGATACCTTTTCCACAAGAAAAGTATGTCAGGTGCTTATCAGACAATGTGAAGATGTTTACTGAATTTAGACGGAATAGAATTAGTCCAGTTTTGAATATGTGAATGCATGATATATTTATTAAAGATTCTCTCATTTAAAGCTTTCTGTTGTACCTTTTTGAGGCTTGAAAGCAGAAGATAAACCACAAGATGAAGATCAGTCATTAATAACTATACAATTAAATTTCCCTTAAAAGGTTTATTTAGTAATCTTTTCTTTAATTAATCACTATGAAAATCGCCTGTGAAAATGTTCCAAATAGACTAAGTAATTATTACATTTCGGTTAATTTTTTTTAGGTTTTCTTTTACTGAAAGTTTCTTAAACAATTATTTAATTATATTCATTACAAATACTTTATATATTATTAAGCTTAGTATACTAACAAAGTAAAAATTTTGCATATGTAGCTCATAAAAACCATTAATTGTGTAGACCAACATTTTTCAACCTTTTATCTATGGCTGGTCAGATAAATATCATAATTTTTAGTGTCGTAGCAACATAAATGGTGAAAAAAGTAGGTATAGAAGTTATACCTTACTTGAATATAAAATATTCACAACTTATAAGGCAAGTATATAATAATGAGGAAATAGAAAAACAAAGTTTAATTCATTCTAAGTAATTTCTCCTTTTGAACAACTGCATCTTTGTTTCATTGCAAATTACTTACAGTTAGGCCAAGAGGTGGACCTATAGACCTGTCAAATTTCTTCGTGGACAGGTGCCGATCTCTGGACCGTCAGTTAAAAAATGCTGAATTAGGCTGTTATAATCCTAGAGTTTAAAAATGTGAAGCTCCAGAACGTAATGCCGTAATTTTTATTTCATTTTGCTTTTGAAAGTTCATGAATAAAGAGATTATTACCAATGTTTATGTCTTTGGTTTTGATTGTTCAAAGATTTCTGAAATTCCTCGAAATAAAAATCACTACAATAAGTTTAGAAATCTATCAAAAGGTCTTAAAAATATATATTCAAATGAAGAAAAAAAATATTTAGATTTGTTATCACAAACTCGATTTCAATTTATTTATAATTTCATATATTTTAAATCCTTTTAAATATTCGAAATAAAGTTCTTTCAGGTTTTATTCTTTTATATTTTACAATAATAATAATAATAATAATAATAATAATAATAATAATAATAATAATAATAAAATTGGATATTTATTTGATATCAGCATCTTACTTTCAAAATCATCCAACTTTAATTTTATCTAAAAAATAAAAAGGAGAAAAAAGTCGTAAAAAAGATCAAAAGCAATTTCAAAAACATAAACGTACACATTTGTGTGTGTGTATGTGTGTGTGTGTGTGTGTGTGTGCGTGCGCGCGTGTGTGTGCGTGTGTGTGTGCGCGAGTTTATGTCTTTGATTTTATAGGTATTAAAATTATATCTTTTTCTTCAAATTGTTTATTCTTTTATCAGAATTGGAAATGCTTTTCAAAATAAACTCAGTAAGTGTTATTTTTTTGCCACGTTTCAACAGTGAGGAATTATTGTTGTTAAATCTGTCGGCCATTGAAGAGAGAATGACTCCGACGGTCGACTCAGACGATTTTCATATTCTAAACACTTAGTAGCACGACAATATACAAAGGAATTGGTTTTAAGGGATCGATTCCAATTTTTCAGCAAATTTTTCACGTGATATTTATTCTTTATCTCTCTTTTCTTGTTTGAATAAGAAAAGCACTGAAATTATATAAAAGAATAATAATAATTATGATAATTATAATAATAATAACTAATAATAATAATAATAATTTTAAGGTTGCTCTTCCTTCTTTCATTCGTTTTAGTTTTATTATTATTATTATTATGATTATTATTATCATTATTATTAATATTTTAGGTTAACGGTACAATCTTAATCTGTTACATTAGGATATTATCTCAAAGTTCTTTGCTGCTGTGCACGGGAATGATTTTTTCAATTTCAGTAAAACAGGAGAGAGAGAGAGAGAGAGAGAGAGAGAGAGAGAGAGAGAGAGAGAGAGAGAGAGAGAGAGAGAGAGAGAGAGAGAGAGAGAGAGAGAGAGAGAGAGAGAGAGAGATATTCAGAAAGATTTTTATACTTTTAGCTTCTACGAAGAAAATTACAAGGAAGTAAGAGGAATAATTTTCCTCATCTTATCTTAAGTTAGGTCCTTTACATTCCACACAATGCTCTTCTTCTTCTAACTTATAATTCGATATATATATATATATATATATATATATATATATATATATATATATATATATATATATATATATATATATATATATATATATATATATATAATCAGGTGTATTTCTGCTGATTTTTGGGGTTGTAAAGAAGACACCATCTTCTATTTAATATTTAATATTCAAACTCTATTCTATAAGCCTAAAAATATAATCATAATTAATTAAATGAAAAAAATGGTAAAATGCAAAATTAACATTAATGAAACAACTGATTAATAAATTTGAATGGAAAATAATATCGTAGTAAATCGGTAAATGGTAAATAATAAAAACTCATACCAATATTGAACTAATTATAATAACCGAAATTGACAATAGTAGCATTAAGCAACCTAACATCCCAAAAGAAAATATTACTAAAATAAAATATATCAAAATTATTTCTTAAAATGATTTTCATAAGATTAAAACATTACGAAAAATATGTCAAT
>SEYY01013754.1:0-2500 GCA_009176605.1 Armadillidium nasatum
TCTGTTGCTTGAATTCTGCTTTCTTCTCTTGTTGTCGCACTCCAAGTCTCCGTTCCATATTACAAAATTGAGGTTAGAGTACTTTCAAAAATTACTTTCTTTACTCCTATATCCATTCTTTTGTCTGCCAAGACTGGGTACAGCGCTCACACCATTCTTCCGTATTTCTCCATCCAGTTGGTGATTTCCAGCATATTACTTCATTCCCTTGTGAATACTTTCTCCTCCCCAAATATTCACATCTCTCTCCACAATCACCTCCTCGCCATGCACCTTCAGCACAAGCTCCTCTTCCTCTTCCTCCCTTCTAACTATTAACAGTTCTGTCTTTTCAACATTCACGATCAATCCCACCTCTTTTAGCTTTTCAGCAAAACTTGTTATCACCTCTCTTAACTTCTCTCTATCTTGGCTCTCTCTCTCTCTCTCTCTCTCTCTCTCTCTCTCTCTCTCTCTCATATATATATATATATATATATATATATATATATATATATATATATATATATATATATATATATATATATATATATATATATATATATATATATATATATTATATCTCCTCTGGTGGGTAAAGACCAGAAAACTACTAATTTCCACCAGAGTTGGGTCCATATCAGAACCTAATCGTTAAAATAGAAAAAGAGAGTGTGTTCCAGACTTCACCAGTTGTTGTGTATATAATATTAGGCATAGCGGTTAAGTCTAGGATCAGACAGTTGAACAGAGAAAGGATAAGACTGTGTAGAATATCATGCTAAACCAACGTGTTCTCAATGGAGGAGAAAAGCAACGTGATAGTTCAGAATTGTACTAGAGACTGGAGAGAATTAGTAAGAGAGGAAGAGTTCTTAAGACGGAAAGCCAGACTCCACCTTGTCAAGGAGAGATGTGTGAGTGGAACTACTCCGGATGTATGAAGCGTATTCCATACAGGGGAGAATAACACCTCTATAAAGATTGACGTAAAAAAATCACGAATGCGCTTGTTTAGAAAGAGAAGTAATGTGATCCTTCCAAGAAAGATCACTAGAGATTATTAAGGACAGATGAAGGCTTGAGTTGCGTGTTTTCGAAGATGTTATAGTTTTGTATAAGATAGTCTCGAGTAGAGATATGGAGGAATTGAGTTTTTGAGGCATTGAAAAAAACAAAGTTTTCTCTTCCTCTTCCTCAATTTCTTCCTCAGATATTCCAAGTCAACCTTTCTAGTGTCAAATAACTGTTGCTGGGAGGGGCGCCTTTCAAACTGAAAGGAGTAATGATTGGTGAGATCATCAGCATAGGATCGGATAGATGATGAAGTAATAGAGAGAAGATTATTAATGAAAATTTTAAATTGTTTTGGGAGAAAATCAAAGAGAAGGATAAATTCTGAAAGAGGGAAGTTTAGAAATCAAAGATTTGTATCAGTCCCTATCGAAGGCTTTTGAAATATCCAGCGCGATGGCAAAAGATTCACCGAAATGCCGTAGAGTGGAAGACCAAGAATCAGAGAGAATAGAAAGAGATCACCAGTACAGCGTTTCTTATGGAAGTCATACTAGCGATCAAAGATAAGATTTGAAGAATTGAGATGCTTCCAATTGAGATTTGAAAACTTTAAAAAGAACGCCGCTCCTCGAAGCATCTCTGAGGCTGCTTTGAGTTTAACCAATTTTTTTTTTTTTTTAATTTTTTTTTTATTTTATATAAAAGTATTTGACGAGTAAGCGCTTGTAAATTTGAAACATGAGAAGGAAGTAGGGGGAGGGAGAGAAGTGGAGCATAGACACTCCAATATGAGTCGAGGGTACATTAGAGACCCTCTGAGAAGGTGAAAAGCGAAAAGGAACGAACCAAAGGGCTAGGAAGTGAAACGAAATGGTCTAGATTGTAGACCATACTGTCACTCCCGGAGTATGCCTAATAAAGGGTACTTGCATCGCTTTGGACGGCGATACGTTCTCCCCTACACACACACACACACACACATATATATATATATATATATATATATATATATATATATATATATATATATATATATATATATATATATATATATATATATATATATCTTAATATGTTATAATTTTTTAATTAAAATTAAAATAAAAAATAAAATATTTTAGAAAACAAACCAAATGGTAAGAAGTAAATGGCGTAAAAATAAATTGAAAAATAATTTTTTGCATTTGAAAAAATAAACTTTTAGTGGAAAATAACATATAATGTTCGGGAAACAAAATTTCAAAGGATTACGTAATATTAATAAAAAAATTACATAATTTAATTAAGCCAAAGGACGAAAAAAATCTGGTATCGGTATCGGTATCGGCCATTTTTAGCCGATACTGATACCGATACCTAAGCGTTCGATACCGATTCCGATACCAAAAAAATTTGCCGATACTGCCGATACTTCACTCCATCCCTAATATATATATATATATATATATATATATATATATATATATATATATATATATATATATATATATATATATATATATAT
>SEYY01013754.1:10000-12500 GCA_009176605.1 Armadillidium nasatum
AAGTGATTGACTCACGTGCTTGAGGGCGCCGGTTCGATCCCACTTCGGGATCCTAGGTATATACTACCTAGAAAAGTTCCTCTCCTCGAATAGGGCAATGCCCGTGAGATGTGAACTTTTTAAAATAAAAAAAAAATAAATTAAAAAAAAAAAAAAAAAATATATATATATATATATATATATATATATATATATATATATATATATATATAATATATATATATATATATATATATATATATATATATATATATATATATATATATATATATATATATATATATATATATATATTCTATCTAATGAAATATAAACTTTAAAGTCAATAATATAATCTTACATAAATTGTATACTTGCTTAAGGTATTATTTAAGCAGTGTTGCTGTTTACGCTTATCCTAATTAAAGTGTATATTTTCTTTAAAAATTACAGGGTACCCAACGGCATGCAGAAGACATTGGAAATGCAACCTCATAACCAGAAACGAATATGGAAATAAATATATACATGTTTGCAATTTATCTATAATTATATTTTTTTTTGTAATTATTTTTAAAAATTTGTCATTAAATTTTTTTTTATAATAATGATAATGTTGAAATTTTAATATACACAAATTTAAAAATTACCTAAGATACCGTAATTAATGTCGTAGTCTAAAGGTAAAAGTAACGGAACTTTCGTTACTTTCCGCTTTCATTTCAAAGAAACAGAATAACGATAACGGTGTTACTTTTTCCGAGTGAAGGAGTAACAGCAACGGAATTACTTTCTTCAGTAATAATGCCCACCTCTGTATATATATATATATATATATATATATATATATATATATATATATATATATATATATATATATATATATATATATATATATATATATATATATATATATATATATATATATATATATATATATATATATATATAATATCACCTCCGGTGGTAAAAAGCTAGAGGCATAATAAAATTTCCAACAGTCTGAGAGTAAATCGGAAATCTAGTCAAATATGGTCATGTCTCGATACACGGCATTTGAAGGTATGTATATCATAGGTAGTTGGGAAAATAGATGGAGGGAGTGTGTTCCAGATTTTACTAGTAGAGTACATGTAAGATTGAGGATAGTGGTTAAGTCTGGGGTCAGAGATTTGGACAGAGAAAGGATGAGACTTTGTAGAAAACGTTTCGTACAAGCCCTTCTCAAAGGAGGAGGTATACAACGGAAGACTTCAGAAGAGCAGTGTCCATTGTAATAGCGATAGTATAGAGATTGACGCAACACTTCTTTTGGCAGAAAGAGATTGGAGAGAATTAGTGAGAGCTTATGAGGCAATAAGCGCTTGACTCCACCTTGTCAATGAAAGCTGTATGAGTGGAACCACTCCAGATATGTGAGACGTACTCCATACAGGTGCGAACAACACCCCTATAAAGAGGAATCAACTGTGGTAGTAAAAAAAATCGAGAAGGCTCCTCAGAACGCTCAACCTCTTAGAAAATGGTGACCATATTTTCCTGACCAAAAATCTGGACGCTTCTGAACATTGAAAAATACTCTGCTCGTAAGGGTTTTAAGGGATGTGTAAAGAAGGGTGATTTTTAATATAAAGAAGAAATACGATTGTTGTTTTCAAAAACGAGTAATATGGTTTATTAGTTAGTGACATTCTAAAAAAAAAAAAAAAAAAAAAAAAAAATTCATTTTTGTTATCTAATTTAAACAAAAGTTGGATAAAATACTATTATCCGTCCCGATTTACCCTCTAAAAAAATATGGGACACGGCTTAAAAAATAGGGACGGATGGTCACCTTATATTAGAAGCTTGTTTAGAATAAAAAGAAATTGTTTCCCTTTCTAAATTAATTTGATCCTTCCAAGAATGATCATTTCATCTTTTGTTAATTTTTTTCCCATCAACAGTATGCACAACTCCTCATTTGCTCCATTATAAAATTGTTCAAATTATATATATATATATATATATATATATATATATATATATATATATATATATATATATATATATATATATATATATATATATATATATATATATATATATATATATATATATATATATATATATATATATATATAATAATATATAGGTTAGACTGCACTTTGGTCCCCTTAAATATCTCAAAAAGTACTAAACCTACGTAAAAAACGATAACATTATTGGAATCCTTGAAGGATTTTGATAAAGAAAATAATAAAACTTGTGAAAAAAAAAGAAAAAAAAAATTCCGTTTTTGAATAAAAAATGTACGATAACTTGATAATTGATGACGTAACGAACGACAACTGATGACTTATCAAAGTTAAATTTGGTGTTACACCGAGCATTTATCTACGGGGGGCTCTGCCCCCCGTACCCCCGACCCGTGTGTGATGATGATATTGTCTACTACTTTTCCTGTAGACGATTTGGGGTATTTCCCATTTTTTCCAATTTCGGAAAAATTGAAAAACAAATCGTCATTGGCAGACGTACG
>SEYY01013755.1:10000-18637 GCA_009176605.1 Armadillidium nasatum
CTAGGGTCGGTTTCGGAGGGACTTGTGAGGAGGAGGGGACCTCGGGACGCATCTAAGAGCAGAGCTAAAGTGCGTACCGCGTCCGCCTGCCTCGGCCGGTAGGGAGTTTGGTGCGCCTCTCTCAGCAAAACCACACGTGAGAGCGGCATCCGCCAGCGGTTTAGTGGCTTTTTCGCAGGGAGTTCCCTCACCGAGCGAGCGTAGGCGAGGGGGTGAAGCTAAGAAGAACACCCTAAAGTCCACCGACCGCTGTCCAGAGACGAAGACGACGAGGACAGTAAGGGTCGAGCGAACGGTCGAGGCCTAAGAACAGCAGCCGTCGCAAGCACCCTAAGGTTCGGATTAGGACTTAGCGCCCACGCCAGTGACTCGGCCGGTAGGGAGTTTGGTGCGCCTCTCTCAGCAAAACGACACGTGAGAGCGGTTCATAAAGTTCGAAAAGCTTCGGAACTCGACCCTCTCTAGTGGAATTAGGGAACGAAAAATGACCATCCCGCTCTCGAAACCGCGGAAGGAGCCCCTCTGTCAGGAGGGGCAAGCGCCGAAGATGTGAGAGTCCGTCGCCAGTTGTTAAGTTTCGGAAGGGTCCTCGAAGAAATCGAACGCTCTCGATGGGAAGGTCGGGCTAAGACGCGACAGGATACTTTCCTAAAGCTAGCGCCTAGTGCCAGATTTTCCCTAGGGTCGGTTTCGGAGGGACTTGTGAGGAGGAGGGGACCTCGGGACGCATCTAAGACAAGAGCTAAAGTGCGTACCGCGTCCGCCTGCCTCGGCCGGTAGGGAGTTGGTGCGCCTCTCTCAGCGAAATCCCTCGTGAGCGCGGCAAGCGCCAGCGACTTAGCCTTAAGAACTTGGTTTTTCGCAGAGAGTGCCCTCACAGAGCTAGCGCAGGCGAGGGGGTGAAGCTAAGATGAACACCCTAAAGTCCAGCGACCGCTGTCCAGAGACGAAGACGACGAGGACAGTAAGGGTCGAGCGAACGGTCGAGGCCTAAGAGCAGCAGCAGCCGCCGACGCCGTCGCAAGCACCCTAAGGTTCGGATTAGGACTTAGCGCCCACGTCCAGTGACTCGGCCGGTAGGGAGTTTGGTGCGCCTCTCTCAGCAAAACGACACGTGAGAGCGGTTCATAAAGTTCGAAAAGCTTCGGAACTCGACCCTCTCTAGTGGAATTAGGGAACGAAAAATGACCATCCCGCTCTCGAAACCGCGGAAGGAGCCCCTCTGTCAGGAGGGGCAAGCGCCGAAGATGTGAGAGTCCGTCGCCAGTTGTTAAGTTTCGGAAGGGTCCTCGAAGAAATCGAACGCTCTCGATGGGAAGGTCGGGCTAAGACGCGACAGGATACTTTCCTAAAGCTAGCGCCTAGTGCCAGATTTTCCCTAAGGTCGGTTTCGGAGGGACTTGTGAGGAGGAGGCGACCTCGGGACGCATCTAAGACAAGAGCTAAAGTGCGTACCGCGTCCGCCTGCCTCGGCCGGTAGGGAGTTTGGTGCGCCTCTCTCAGCAAAACCACACGTGAGAGCGGCATCCGCCAGCGGTTTAGTGTTTTTTCGCAGGGAGTTCCCTCACCGAGCGAGCGTAGGCGAGGGGGTGAAGCTAAGAAGAACACCCTAAGTCCAGCGACCGCTGTCCAGAGACGAAGACGACGAGGACAGTAAGGGTTGAGCGAACGGTCGAGGCCTAAGAACAGCAGCCGTCGCAAGCACCCTCGGTTCGTATTAGGACTTAGCGCCCACGCCAGTGACTCGGCCGGTAGGGAGTTTGGTGCGCCTCTCTCAGCAAAACCACACGTGAGAGCGGCATCCGCCAGCGGTTTAGTGGTTTTTCGCAGAGAGTTCCCTCACCGAGCGAGCGTAGGCGAGGGGGTGAAGCTAAGAAGAACACCCTAAGTCCAGCGACCGCTGTCCAGAGACGAAGACGACGAGGACAGTAAGGGTTGAGCGAACGGTCGAGGCCTAAGAACAGCAGCCGTCGCAAGCACCCTCGGTTCGTATTAGGACTTAGCGCCCACGCCAGTGACTCGGCCGGTAGGGAGTTTGGTGCGCCTCTCTCAGCAAAACCACACGTGAGAGCGGCATCCGCCAGCGGTTTAGTGTTTTTTCGCAGGGAGTTCCCTCACCGAGTGAGCGTAGGCGAGGGGGTGAAGCTAAGAAGAACACCCTAAGTCCAGCGACCGCTGTCCAGAGACGAAGACGACGAGGACAGTAAGGGTTGAGCGAACGGTCGAGGCCTAAGAACAGCAGCCGTCGCAAGCACCCTCGGTTCGTATTAGGACTTAGCGCCCACGCCAGTGACTCGGCCGGTAGGGAGTTTGGTGCGCCTCTCTCAGCAAAACCACACGTGAGAGCGGCATCCGCCAGCGGTTTAGTGTTTTTTCGCAGGGAGTTCCCTCACCGAGCGAGCGTAGGCGAGGGGGTGAAGCTAAGAAGAACACCCTAAGTCCAGCGACCGCTGTCCAGAGACGAAGACGACGAGGACAGTAAGGGTTGAGCGAACGGTCGAGGCCTAAGAACAGCAGCCGTCGCAAGCACCCTCGGTTCGGATTAGGACTTAGCGCCCACGCCAGTGACGCCAGGAGGGAGTTTGGTGAGCGGTAGCTCTCTCAGCAGCGAAATCACACGTAGAGCGAAATCCAGCGAAAGCCAGCAGCGAGCGCTTTTTCCTTAGCGTTTCGAGAGTGCCTCACCGAGCGAGCGTAGGCGAGGGGGTGAAGCTAAGAAGAACACCCTAAGTCCAGCGACCGCTGTCCAGAGACGAAGAAGACGAGGACAGTAAGGGTTGAGCGAACGGTCGAGGCCTAAGAACAGCAGCCGTCGCAAAGCACCCTCGGTTCGGATTAGGATTAGGTTGCTGATCCTCGCGGCTAGGACTAGCGTCCGAGGTGTTAAAGTGTCCAAAGCCCCCTAGCGAGCGACTCGAAAGGTAACTTTCGGCTGAGAAACCTCGGAACTAGCCCCCCTCTCTCGGGAGTTCATAAAGTTCGAAAAGCTTCGGAACTCGACGCTCTCTAGTGGGAAGGCTTGGTCCGAAACGTTTCCTCGTTACTTAGTACGAGTGGCGATTAGTGCCAGGTTTTCCCTAAGGTCGGTTTCGGAGGGATTTCTGAGGAGGATGGGACTTCGGGACGCATCTAAGAGAAGAGCTAAAGTGCGTACCGCGTCCGCATGCCTCGTAGCGCATGGTCGAGTTTCGTTGAGAGTGACCTCACCGACGGAGCGTTGGCGAGGGGGTGAAGCTAAGAAGAACACCCTAAGTCCAGCGACCGCTGTCCAGAGACGAAGACGACGAGGACAGTAAGGGTTGAGCGAACGGTCGAGGCCTAAGAACAGCAGCCGTCGCAAGCACCCTCGGTTCGTATTAGGACTTAGCGCCCACGCCAGTGACTCGGCCGGTAGGGAGTTTGGTGCGCCTCTCTCAGCAAAACCACACGTGAGAGCGGCATCCGCCAGCGGTTTAGTGTTTTTTCGCAGGGAGTTCCCTCACCGAGCGAGCGTAGGCGAGGGGGTGAAGCTAAGAAGAACACCCTAAGTCCAGCGACCGCTGTCCAGAGACGAAGACGACGAGGACAGTAAGGGTTGAGCGAACGGTCGAGGCCTAAGAACAGCAGCCGTCGCAAGCACCCTCGGTTCGTATTAGGACTTAGCGCCCACGCCAGTGACTCGGCCGGTAGGGAGTTTGGTGCGCCTCTCTCAGCAAAACCCACACGTGAGAGCGGCATCCGCCAGCGGTTTAGTGTTTTTTCGCAGGGAGTTCCCTCACCGAGCGAGCGTAGGCGAGGGGGTGAAGCTAAGAAGAACACCCTAAGTCCAGCGACCGCTGTCCAGAGACGAAGACGACGAGGACAGTAAGGGTTGAGCGAACGGTCGAGGCCTAAGAACAGCAGCCGTCGCAAGCACCCTCGGTTCGGATTAGGACTTAGCGCCCACGCCAGTGACTCGGCCGGTAGGGAGTTTGGTGCGCTTCTCTCAGCAAAACCACACGTGAGAGCGGCATCCGCCAGCGGTTTAGTGTTTTTTTCGCAGGGAGTTCCCTCACCGAGCGAGCGTAGGCGAGGGGGTGAAGCTAAGAAGAACACCCTAAGTCCAGCGACCGCTGTCCAGAGACGAAGAAGACGAGGACAGTAAGGGTTGAGCGAACGGTCGAGGCCTAAGAACAGCAGCCGTCGCAAGCACCCTCGGTTCGTATTAGGACTTAGCGCCCACGCCAGTGACTCGGCCGGTAGGGAGTTTGGTGCGCCTTCTCTCAGCAAAACCACACGTGAGAGCGGCATCCGCCAGCGGTTTAGTGTTTTTTCGCAGGGAGTTCCCTCACCGAGCGAGCGTAGGCGAGGGGGTGAAGCTAAGAAGAACACCCTAAGTCCAGCGACCGCTGTCCAGAGACGAAGACGACGAGGACAGTAAGGGTTGAGCGAACGGTCGAGGCCTAAGAACAGCAGCCGTCGCAAGCACCCTCGGTTCGTATTAGGACTTAGCGCCCACGCCAGTGACTCGGCCGGTAGGGAGTTTGGTGCGCCTCTCTCAGCAAAACCACACGTGAGAGCGGCATCCGCCAGCGGTTTAGTGTTTTTTCGCAGGGAGTTCCCTCACCGAGCGAGCGTAGGCGAGGGGGTGAAGCTAAGAAGAACACCCTAAGTCCAGCGACCGCTGTCCAGAGACGAAGACGACGAGGACAGTAAGGGTTGAGCGAACGGTCGAGGCCTAAGAACAGCAGCCGTCGCAAGCACCCTCGGTTCGGATTAGGACTTAGCGCCCACGCCAGTGACTCGGCCGGTAGGGAGTTTGGTGCGCCTTCTCTCAGCAAAACCACACGTGAGAGCGGCATCCGCCAGCGGTTTAGTGTTTTTTCGCAGGGAGTTCCCTCACCGAGCGAGCGTAGGCGAGGGGGTGAAGCTAAGAAGAACACCCTAAGTCCAGCGACCGCTGTCCAGAGACGAAGACGACGAGGACAGTAAGGGTTGAGCGAACGGTCGAGGCCTAAGAACAGCAGCCGTCGCAAGCACCCTCGGTTCGGATTAGGACTTAGCGCCCACGCCAGTGACTCGGCCGGTAGGGAGTTTGGTGCGCTTCTCTCAGCAAAACCACACGTGAGAGCGGCATCCGCCAGCGGTTTAGTGTTTTTTCGCAGGGAGTTCCCTCACCGAGCGAGCGTAGGCGAGGGGGTGAAGCTAAGAAGAACACCCTAAGTCCAGCGACCGCTGTCCAGAGACGAAGACGACGAGGACAGTAAGGGTTGAGCGAACGGTCGAGGCCTAAGAACAGCAGCCGTCGCAAGCACCCTCGGTTCGTATTAGGACTTAGCGCCCACGCCAGTGACTCGGCCGGTAGGGAGTTTGGTGCGCCTCTCTCAGCAAAACCACACGTGAGAGCGGCATCCGCCAGCGGTTTAGTGTTTTTTCGCAGGGAGTTCCCTCACCGAGCGAGCGTAGGCGAGGGGGTGAAGCTAAGAAGAACACCCTAAGTCCAGCGACCGCTGTCCAGAGACGAAGACGACGAGGACAGTAAGGGTTGAGCGAACGGTCGAGGCCTAAGAACAGCAGCCGTCGCAAGCACCCTCGGTTCGGATTAGGACTTAGCGCCCACGCCAGTGACTCGGCCGGTAGGGAGTTTGGTGCGCCTCTCTCAGCAAAACCACACGTGAGAGCGGCATCCGCCAGCGGTTTAGTGTTTTTTCGCAGGGAGTTCCCTCACCGAGCGAGCGTAGGCGAGGGGGTGAAGCTAAGAAGAACACCCTAAGTCCAGCGACCGCTGTCCAGAGACGAAGACGACGAGGACAGTAAGGGTTGAGCGAACGGTCGAGGCCTAAGAACAGCAGCCGTCGCAAGCACCCTCGGTTCGTATTAGGACTTAGCGCCCACGCCAGTGACTCGGCCGGTAGGGAGTTTGGTGCGCTTCTCTCAGCAAAACCACACGTGAGAGCGGCATCCGCCAGCGGTTTAGTGTTTTTTCGCAGGGAGTTCCCTCACCGAGCGAGCGTAGGCGAGGGGGTGAAGCTAAGAAGAACACCCTAAGTCCAGCGACCGCTGTCCAGAGACGAAGACGACGAGGACAGTAAGGGTTGAGCGAACGGTCGAGGCCTAAGAACAGCAGCCGTCGCAAGCACCCTCGGTTCGTATTAGGACTTAGCGCCCACGCCAGTGACTCGGCCGGTAGGGAGTTTGGTGCGCCTCTCTCAGCAAAACCACACGTGAGAGCGGCATCCGCCAGCGGTTTAGTGTTTTTTCGCAGGGAGTTCCCTCACCGAGCGAGCGTAGGCGAGGGGGTGAAGCTAAGAAGAACACCCTAAGTCCAGCGACCGCTGTCCAGAGACGAAGAGACGACGAGGACAGTAAGGGTTGAGCGAACGGTCGAGGCCTAAGAACAGCAGCCGTCGCAAGCACCCTCGGTTCGTATTAGGACTTAGCGCCCACGCCAGTGACTCGGCCGGTAGGGAGTTTGGTGCGCTTCTCTCAGCAAAACCACACGTGAGAGCGGCATCCGCCAGCGGTTTAGTGTTTTTTCGCAGGGAGTTCCCTCACCGAGCGAGCGTAGGCGAGGGGGTGAAGCTAAGAAGAACACCCTAAGTCCAGCGACCGCTGTCCAGAGACGAAGACGACGAGGACAGTAAGGGTTGAGCGAACGGTCGAGGCCTAAGAACAGCAGCCGTCGCAAGCACCCTCGGTTCGTATTAGGACTTAGCGCCCACGCCAGTGACTCGGCCGGTAGGGAGTTTGGTGCGCTTCTCTCAGCAAAACCACACGTGAGAGCGGCATCCGCCAGCGGTTTAGTGTTTTTTCGCAGGGAGTTCCCTCACCGAGCGAGAGCGTAGGCGAGGGGGTGAAGCTAAGAAGAACACCCTAAGTCCAGCGACCGCTGTCCAGAGACGAAGACGACGAGGACAGTAAGGGTTGAGCGAACGGTCGAGGCCTAAGAACAGCAGCCGTCGCAAGCACCCTCGGTTCGTATTAGGACTTAGCGCCCACGCCAGTGACTCGGCCGGTAGGGAGTTTGGTGCGCCTCTCTCAGCAAAACCACACGTGAGAGCGGCATCCGCCAGCGGTTTAGTGTTTTTTCGCAGGGAGTTCCCTCACCGAGCGAGCGTAGGCGAGGGGGTGAAGCTAAGAAGAACACCCTAAGTCCAGCGACCGCTGTCCAGAGACGAAGACGACGAGGACAGTAAGGGTTGAGCGAACGGTCGAGGCCTAAGAACAGCAGCCGTCGCAAGCACCCTCGGTTCGTATTAGGACTTAGCGCCCACGCCAGTGACTCGGCCGGTAGGGAGTTTGGTGCGCCTTCTCTCAGCAAAACCACACGTGAGAGCGGCATCCGCCAGCGGTTTAGTGTTTTTTCGCAGGGAGTTCCCTCACCGAGCGAGCGTAGGCGAGGGGGTGAAGCTAAGAAGAACACCCTAAGTCCAGCGACCGCTGTCCAGAGACGAAGACGACGAGGACAGTAAGGGTTGAGCGAACGGTCGAGGCCTAAGAACAGCAGCCGTCGCAAGCACCCTCGGTTCGGATTAGGACTTAGCGCCCACGCCAGTGACTCGGCCGGTAGGGAGTTTGGTGCGCCTTCTCTCAGCAAAACCACACGTGAGAGCGGCATCCGCCAGCGGTTTAGTGTTTTTTCGCAGGGAGTTCCCTCACCGAGCGAGCGTAGGCGAGGGGGTGAAGCTAAGAAGAACACCCTAAGTCCAGCGACCGCTGTCCAGAGACGAAGACGACGAGGACAGTAAGGGTTGAGCGAACGGTCGAGGCCTAAGAACAGCAGCCGTCGCAAGCACCCTCGGTTCGTATTAGGACTTAGCGCCCACGCCAGTGACTCGGCCGGTAGGGAGTTTGGTGCGCCTCTCTCAGCAAAACCACACGTGAGAGCGGCATCCGCCAGCGGTTTAGTGGTTTTTCGCAGGGAGTTCCCTCACCGAGTGAGCGTAGGCGAGGGGGTGAAGCTAAGAAGAACACCCTAAGTCCAGCGACCGCTGTCCAGAGACGAAGACGACAAGCGAAGGGGCGGTTTCGGGAGAGAGGGTCGGTCCAGGATTAGGGAACGAGAAAAGACCATCCCGCTCTCGAATCCGCGGAAGTAGCCCCTCTCTCAAGAGGGCCGAGTTCTATAAACTTAGAGTACATTTTTCCTGGTTAAGTTTCGGAAGGGTCCTCGGTGGAATCGAACGCTCTGTACGGGGAACGTCGCCTAAGCACGGGAAGAAATACTTCCTATGTTGGGCGGTTAGTGCCAATTTATTCCGACTTTTTGTCACGGTGGATTTTATGAGGAGGAGAAGGAGGAGGCTCTGGAGCGGAGGTATAGAAAAAGCTGGTTTCGCCTTCTCGCAGAGCCTCCCGCCTGCCTGCCTCACGAGCGGTGGACCTCTCTCTCTGTTGCGAAGGCTGGCGCGACAGCGAGGGAGGTACCAAAAGGGAGAGTCGGTCCATCCGCGCGCTCATCGGCGAGCGAGGGTGGATGGAGGAAAAGAACGACGAGCCTCCTTGTGCAAATTAGATCGTGGGAGGTCGTCGGTGGTGGTCGCTATGTTCAGTCTAGAGTATGCAGTAAGGAGGAAGCGCGAGTGTTGGAGACTAAAAAGACTCTTCTTACTCGCCTTCCTCTCTCGGGAGGAGTAGGAGGAGGAAAGGGACGAAAGGCCCTCCGATCGCAGCGAAGGT
>SEYY01013756.1:0-10000 GCA_009176605.1 Armadillidium nasatum
AGGCAAAGGTCTAAGGTAGATGTTGTAGCCCTATATGGGTCAATACGGGTGATCTGATCAGGTGGAGTTAGAAGCATGATAATCCCTGATTGGAGCAGAGATTGAAAGAGGGCTATTCCTTTTTTGTTATATGTACGGGGTATAGATGGCTCCCAATAAGCAGCTGGTGGTTGCAGTTGATGGAAGTAATGAAATTCCTGGCTTTCAATATCTTTATTAGGGTTATAGCATACGAGGATAGAGTACCATTACGATGAGATATTAATCCAGACAGCTAAGACCTCCATCCTTCCGCCAGGATAGCGTTGAAGTGCGAGAATAGCATAAGGAAGGCCATGTATAAGGAAAGCCAAACCACCACCCTGTCTATCAGGTCTGTCTGCCCGTTCCATATGATATCCATGAAAATAAGGAATGTATTTTTTCTTTAACCATGTTTCACACAGCCCCACCAGATGGGGCTGAGTGGAGGCCATATAAAGTTTAAGATCAGGTAGGTGAGGAAGGAGAGAGTGAGGATTCCAAAATATGAACAAAGGGTTATTGGCCATGAGATTGTGAAATTGAGGTTAAAAGGGTGAGGAGATCTGGAAGACATGAGGAAAGCAGAAGTGAATGAGGAGGTGCTTTGGTATACAGAGAGAAGTTTTGGAATAATATTACCTAGAGTAATAAGGACACGATGCCAAGGAAAGTGGGAAGTAGTAGTACTTAGTAGTATTGTTTGTGTGGTAAGTGGGGACATTCCGGAATTGGTAGAAGGGCTGTGTCTCATGTGAAGGAGTAGTAGACATATGCTCAGGAAAGACAGAAGCAGGAGAGGGTAATTCCTTCTGGGAATAGTGTCTGTGCCGTAGAGTCATTGGTGGATGTATCGGAGATGGTATCTCCGTCCTGATGTGTGGGGTTTTACAAACTGCGTGAGCATAGGTGATGTCCGGATTTTCAACAGGAATGGACACAGTCTGGGACTCACCCTGCACTTTAGGGTGTGGAAATTCTGTGGTATCCGATACCGGATTTGTAGGAGAGGATGGTAAAAGTTCCATGTGTGCAGCAGAACACTGTGAGTTTGAATTCCCTGTCGAGGGTTTAAGGCCCGTAGGGCACTAATGAGAGGTGATTGGAAGCCCAAAGAAGATTGAGGGTAAGATTTAGAGATCTCAATCGCTCTTTTATGGGTTGGACAAGTTGGAGAAGTTAGTTCATGACTGCCCAAGCATAGAAAACAGTAAGGAGGGTTCTGGCACCCTGTTGCACAGTGAAAACCACTGCAAATGTAACACCGTTGGTGGGATCTGCAGGTAAGAGACCCATGGCCATATCGGTAACAATTGTAACATTTAAGTACAGGAAAGATATAAGGTTTCACTTCATAGATAGCATAGGCAATGGCCACTCGATCTGGCAAAGGACCCGCAAATTTTAACCGAATGATATGCGAAGGAAGTCTTTGGTTATTCTGAAATGATGTGAGCCTCCTGACATCCAATAAAGTTGAAGAACCAATAATACATAAATTATTGGTGATATCATCCTCGGTATAATCAAGACCAATTGCCCCAATTTTGCCATATGTGACATCCCTGCTCTCCAGAGCATCAGATCTAGGGCGCCGGCATTTGACATTCCATTCACCCAGAGTTGTGACTTTGGTAAGGTCGATTTTGTCAAGTGAAGTAACCTGGAACCGGAGGGATGCACCCCTACCAAGAACCTTTAGGGTTTCACCAATAATATATTTTTGAAAGATGGAGCCATGGATGGAATCACTGGTTTTCTGGGGGTTCAAAAATATATGTTCCCCATCTACCGATTGAATGAGAACAACAGGATATGATGTGCCAGTAGAAATGGATGCCTGCAGAGAATTGTTAACTGACATAAAAATATTAAAAAGATTGCATGACATAATCAACATTACCTTGATGATAAAGGTCTCTTACTCTCAATGAAGAGAGTCTTGACCATAATCAACATTAGCAGTTGGAACTGGTGTCAAAATTTGGAATTGGATAGGAGCATAATTAGTTGGGTTTCAAACCAACCACTTCACAAATTTTTTTCCTTAGGTTAAAGACGTTTTCGTTTTAAATCTTTCTGCTTACAAACGTTAGGATTTCCTAAAATATTTAAGGCAGCTATTTTCCATGCTTAGCAAATGTAGCACATTCTAGGGATGCTGATATTTAAAAAAATATCGATATATCAATTTCCAATAATTTTTAAAAATATGAAATTGACCTCAATACTATCGGTCAAAAAATATTGATATATCGGTTTTAGAAAAATATATATATATATATATATATATATATATATATATATATATATATATATATATATATATATATATATATATATATATATATATATATATATATATATATATATATATATATATATATATATATATATATATATATATATATATATATATATATATATATATATATATATATATATATATATATATATATATATATATATATATATATATATATATATATATATAATATATATATATATATATATATATAATATATAGGCTTAGGTGGAGATTGTTTCTGAGTTTCGATATTTTTATATCGATATTTTTTTTATGTGGATATTTTATCATAATCGATATTTTCCTGCCTATAATTAGCCCTAGGCTACTATGTCGTGCAAACGTTCTTGTGTACGTTAGGTCTCTTTTACGGCAAATTCTTGTGTAGGTTAGGCCTCTTTTTACGGCAATTTCGGTAGTTCAGGTTATGATAAGTCAAATTAGGTTCTGCTAGAAAAGTAAGTAATAATAATTGTGTGTATGTCTAGTAATAGTAGTACCTCTGACAACTCTCTT
This sequence comes from Armadillidium nasatum, assembly GCA_009176605.1. Taxonomy (NCBI): domain Eukaryota; kingdom Metazoa; phylum Arthropoda; class Malacostraca; order Isopoda; family Armadillidiidae; genus Armadillidium; species Armadillidium nasatum. The sequence continues at coordinate 2,846 of SEYY01013756.1, forward strand.
GTTTACGATAGGCTTCTCCGATATTTTTCGATTTTCGATATTTTTTAACAATCGAAACTCAGAAACAATCTCCACCTATATATATATATATATATATATATATATATATATATATATATATATATATATATATATATATATATATATATATATATATTATATATATATATATATATATATATATATATATATATATATATATATATATATATATATATATATATATATATATATATATATATATATATATATATATATATATATATATATATATATATATATATATATATATAGGTATATATAAGAACCTATTTGTGGGAGTGAAGGGCTGAAGGCTGTGTGCATGGATAGAGTTTTAGAAAGACCATTTACTTTTTTCCCTTTCCCATCCCTCCACTCCCACCACCCCAATTCCCAGATAAATCTATAGTGGTTTCCTCTTAAGCTCAACTACTTCTTGTAAGCCTATTTAGTAGAGAGAGAGAGAGGCCTAAAATTAATGTGAGACAAATTAAGACATCATATTTACACTACACGAAAATAATAAATTTGTGGACGGCAAAGAGAAGTTCCAAAGTTGTGTAGGCCTAGATAACAGGAAACCTATTCGAAAGTGTCCAGTTTAACGTCATTAATTAATTAAATTAGAATCTGGTTGGTCAGAATTAAGCTTAAGCTTTAAGCTTTCAATATTATTAAATTTGTCTCTTCTATATGTTGTACACTTAATGAAATGTAAAAGAGTATCTAAAGTGGAAAATGAAATAGTAGTATTAAAAAAATAGGCTTTTTACTTTGAGAGCATTTACTATTAAAAAAAAAGAGATTTCACTGATTAGAAAATGAATTACAAATTAAAAATTACAGGTTAACAATTACTTTACAAGAAATTTATATATATTATTGGACATCCTTATATTTACGCTTTAAAGTAGCTTATATTCCTTAATAATTTAATACAAGTAAATTTAATTTCAAATTAAGTTTTTGTTATAAACAGAAAAACTAATAATTTAGTTTAACTAATAATTAATAATTTAATACAAGAAAATTTAATTTCAAATTAAGTTTTTGTTATAAACAGAAAAACTAAACTATGGTTTCAATATTGTCCATTCAACCAAAGGTTACGTAAACTTTGATTCAACCTAGAAAATCCTTTATAGAATGGCAACATTTAACATGTGTTTTAACTCTCGTTTAAACACGAGAAGCTAAAAAACTAGGTACTTGCTTTTTACCATCGACTGTTTCTTTTGACAATTGAGATTTTTTTTTTAACTGAAAACCTCATCTATGCCTGAAGTGTAAGAATTTTATATTATTAATTTTAAATTTAGTTAAATTCTTACCTCTAGTTGAAATTCTTTTATTGTTAAATGCTAAAGTTAAGACCCTACATCACCCACCTTAAGTTTAATTCTCTGGCGTAAGATATAAAACCCCAGGTTAGACTTATAAGGCCTTCTAATAACTTTTTGATTAATTAAATTCATAGTTTTATTAAGAAATGAATCTAGATATATTATATTATTATTTAAAACCAATAATAAACTATTAAATAAACTAGACACAATTAATTATCACGTTATCAAAAGTCAAACTTTCAAAATTTATCACAAGATTGTATCATAGATGTTTTCTCTACAAAGTTAAGACACGAAGTACTATGGGTCAGTGTTATCAGGCAATGATGTCAATAGCTGAGGGCTACGGAGCAATGGTTGTGATTTCAAACAGGCACTATTTTTGCTATAAAAAAAACATTAGTACATTAGAAAAATAGAGACAGAAGCTACACATGTCTATCGAGACTATACCTGTCAATGTAAATAATTAATACATGCAACAAAGACTAGGTCTATCTTATCCCTAGTTACCAGTTTATTCATCAAAGTAAAATAAAAATAATAATCATTTAACCACATCTTATGACTTCATATTAAATTGATATAAAAGAGCCAGCATTCAGTGTTTTGTGCACATTTCCCCTTAAGGTTGGTTAGATTAATTGTTAGATCAATACAGAAGAACCAGTGTTTGCCAGTTTAGGCCTATTTGCTGGCTGTTGGAGTATATTTACACTTTAAGTTGAGGTTAAGTCAAACTAGTTTGCTGGATCCAACATTTGACATAACCTAGCCTCTACTTAAATGATAAATGTATGCCTATGACCAGTAAATAGGTCTAAGCTGATGAATGCTGGCTCTTTTAGTGTATATCTAACAAACTAGTTTGTCTTAAGCTAACATTTAACATGTGCGTGAAGTTAGCGAATGTTTTTTGCGAATGGTTTTAGCAAATTATTTTTGCGATAATTTTTATCGCAAATTATTTTTTGCGATAATTTTTATCGCAAAAAAGCAGTAATTAAAGGACAGACTTAAAAGTATGAATAATTAATTAATATTATTAAATAATAATTAATTAATATTAAATAATAATTAATTAATATTAATAATTAATAATTAATAATTAATATTAATAATAAATTAAAAATAAAATAATAATTAATTATTTAATATTAATAAATTAAAAATATTAATAATTTAGGTAAAATGTAAAAATAAAAAATAATAATAAACAATAAAGAATTAAAAAAATTAAAATACAACAAAGTGAAGCTATAGGTTGATAGTTAGAAGGGTCATAGCGACTACCTTTTTTCGGGATAACAAAATTCCAGCATTGAGGAAAAGTATATATACCATGTTTATATATATATATATATATTATATATATATATATATATAATATATATATATATATATATATATATATATATATATATATATAATATATATATTATGCGTGTCGTATAACAACAATTTGTCCAATTGACAAAACAATCAGCCTGTAAACTGGATGTCGACAGTCTCTGAGGAATATTCTGTTCATGTACAAATCACCGTAATAGCGATCGTCGACGTTCTAATTTTGGCTCTTGAAAATAAAGTGGTTTCCATGGATAATTTTTGTTATTATTATTAATGTAAGGGGTGGATCCAAATTCAAAACAAGTTTTTTTTAGTTTTTGAGAGATTTTTCAAAAATTTGGAGTAATTGAAGTTTGAAAATATTGAATAAAAAATTTTGAAAATTTAAATAAATATTTCATTTTGAATTTAAATTGATTGTGAAAGGTAAAAGGTGAAGTGTGTCAAGATGTGGGTACATAACTTTGAATTACTATAGTAATGTGAATGAGATGTTTGCTTCACATTTTCAGAATTATTCGCAAATTTGGAGTAATTGAAGTTTGAAAATGTTGAATAAAAATTTTGAAAATTTAAATATTTCATATTGAATTTAAATTGATTGTGAAAGGTAAAAGGTGAAGTGTGTCATGATGTGGGTACATAACTTTGAATTACTATAGTAATGTGAATGAGATGTTTGCTTCACATTTTCAGAATTATTCGCAAATTTGGAGTAATTGAAGTTTGAAAATGTTGAATAAAAATTTTGAAAATTTAAATATTTCATATTGAATTTAAATTGATTGTGAAAGGTAAAAGGTGAAGTGTGTCATGATGTGGGTATATAATTTTGAATTACTATAGTAATGTGAATGAGAGTTTCATATTTTCAGAATTATTCAAAATTTTGGAGTAATTGAACATTGAAAATGTTGAATAAAAATTTTGAAAATTTAAATATTTCATTTTGAATTTAAATTGATTGTGAAAAGTAAAAGGTGAAGTATGTCGTGATGTAGTATATAATTTTGAATCACCATGGTAATGTGAATGAGATGATGGTATCACATTTTGTGAGTTATTAAAAAATTTTGAGTATAATATTTAGAGTATAATAATAGTATTATTAATTCGTATTAATTAATTAAGTAATATGAAATAATTAAATATTTTTTTCTTTTGGATTGTTATTTATTGATTACATAAATTATTATATTATATTATATTATTTATTATTTATTCATTTATTTTTTATCTATTTTTATTTTTATTAATTTTTAATAAGATTAACAAATTTTTTAATTTTTATTTGTTTATTATTATTATTTTTTATTTTTACTTTATTTATTTTACTTATTTAATTATTTAATATTTTTAATTTATTATTAATATTAATTAATATTATTTAATTAATTAGTAATAATTAATTATTATTTTTTTATTTTTTATTTATTTATTTTACTTATTTTATTTTTTAATATTTTTAATTTATTATTAATTTATAATAATTAATTATTAATTAATTATTTTTTAGTAATATTAATTAATTATTATTTAATAATATTAATTAATTATTCATAATTTTAAGTCTGTCCTTTAATTGCTGCTTTTTTGTGATAAAAATTATCGCAAAAAATAATTTGCTAAAACCATTCGCTAAAATCATTCGCTAACTTCACGCACATCTCAATTGTCTAATCATATGAAGCATCAAATCATTCGCAGAACCCATGTGCATAAGTAATAAAAAAGCTTAACTAATTTTATGACTCAGTATATATTATTTTATTTAAATGCTGCCATTAATATATTATAATTAAAGTATGTATAAGTGCATCTGAAATAAAATTATATTTAAATACATACTATATTTCTCATATATATATATATATATATATATATATATATATATATATATATATATATATATATATATATATATATATATATATATATATATATATATATATATATATATATATATATATATATATAATATATATATATATATATATATATATATATATAATATATATAATATATATATATTTAACACGTAAAATTATACTAATGAGAACCATTACTAAATTCTGAATTATTGTAAACTATTGTAAAATATACAAGAATTTAAATAGAGTATATAGTGAAAAAAAAAAAAAAGTATGAAAATTAAAAGCATATTCTAGTTATTGATGTATTTCACAAACATTGAGAGTTCCAAAATTTTTGTCAATCAATCGACCTTTGTCAGTGAGAAAGACTTTCCCTGTGAAGCTGAAGATTGTTTTCACTAGAGTAAAATATGCTGAATAGTCAGATAGTTTTGTGTAGGGATGGAGTGAAGTATCGGTATTGGTATATTTTCAGGTATTGGGTATCGGTATTTGAAAATTTTAGTATCGGTATCAGTAAATTTTTAGGTATCGGTGTATTGGTGAATTTGAAAGTCTTAGTATTGGTATCAGTAAAAATTTTGGTATATGAATGGATAAAGATTCGGTATCAGTTAGTATCAGTATATATTCAGGTATCGGGTATCAGTTAGTATCAGTATATATTCAGGTATCGTATCAGTGAATTTGGAAGTCTTGGTATCGGTAAAAATTTTGGTATCGCTCCATCCCTAGTTTTGTGACAACTTTGCCAGCATTGGAAACATCACTTCATAATTTTTTCAATATATCTGTATATCCCTTTCTTCGGAAATACAAGATTGATGGAAATATTTCTGTATGTCAATATTAATATGCTCCTGCATTTGGTATGTGTGTCAAGTTTTGAGTTGAGGATAATATGAAGCTGAATGATTTCTTCTTTGGTAGAAGGTTTCCGAAGGTTCATCCTGGTAAATCTTGTAACGCAATAATGATATTAGTAACCTTTGAAACTTTGAAAATAACTGTGCTGTTGCTAATATGGAAACACTTCTGTTACTTTTTCCTTTTCAGGTCACAAGTCAAGCTTAAACCTAGGATCTATTACACTCACAAATTGAAAAAAAAAAAAAAAAATATCATCCAACAGGAGAGGATTTTGTGTGGATATTTTTTTCAGTTAAATTTTGTATCCATTTGCTCAAGATGTTACATTTCTTGAACATAAGAGATATTTAAGCCTGATAAAACAGAATACTGCCATTGTGAACAGTCAGTTCTATCCTCAAACAATTCAAAAATGTTTTGCCAATCTTTAGTATTTCAGTCAAATGCTCCATCTATGATTTGCAGTTAATACTTCTGGAAAGACTGATCTTTTCAGCCTACTTTCTCATCTAATTCCATCCTGAATGATTCTTGCATCCCTCCTCCTACTCTTCTCCTTAGATGTATCATGTGTCTACTTGTGATTACAAATGATCAGGTGAGATCCTGAGATCTAAGATTAGTTGCCAAGATGGCATTCCTCTCAGTGTTCCCAGCTGAGAGAATGTGTATCTTAGGTGTCGCCCTTTCCTCATTTGACTCTCTCTCTCTCTTATTTTTTATTTTTCTTGAGAAGTCTTTCGAGTTTCCCAGTCAGACTTTAAAACAGGCACAAGTAATGGGAAAGAGAAAGCTTAATGGAATGCAAAAAAAAATATTACAAAATATGAAGTTCTCATTTTAAATACCTTTAACTAAAACCGAATGGCATTGCTCATTTTCAGATTCACATATTAGAAGCTACTGTAGGATTATATAAAAAATTAACACCTTATTTTATCAGTCATGGATGTGATGTGAGCATCTGTAGATATTATTATTATTATTGTTAATCAAACTCATATATAGAGTTTAAATTTATGAAATCAAACAGTAAGGTAGTGTTGAAAACCAAATAAGAAAAGTTAATAAAAATCATAGGGAATGTGAGATATAAGTAAATGTATAAGGATAGCAAGAAAAATTAGAAGAACATTTTCACTCGCATTTAAAAAAAAAAAAAAAAAAAAACATTGATTTTGGGTAAACATTTCCTATTGATTTTAATGTTTTATTTTTCTAGGTTTGAATTAAATTTAGATTACAAGAATTTCTTCAAAAATATTATATTTTGGGGGAAAGTTGAGTATGGATTTTTTTATTAAAGATGAACCTCTTGATCTTGGATTTTAATTTGGAAGAAGAATTTATTAATGAAGTTCCAAAGAATAATAAATGTGATTGGTGAGATTACAGCTTTAGTTAAAAAGTCACAGATATTTTTACAGGAAAGTGCGTATGACATGAAGAACATGCATGACTGTTTTGAGAAGATGAAAAAACGCCATGCAGAAAACACAAGAATTACCTACAGAGTTCTGCAGTTATTAAATACTTTTAATGTTTCACCTGCTTCCATTGATTATGGTAATAGTATGTATTTATGTAGTGCACATTTCTATGGAATTTTTCTTAGTCAATTTTATTTTTTACTTTTTGTAGTGCTTAAATCTTTCAATAAAATTGTCACTTTTCTAGATTATTAATTTGATTTT
>SEYY01013756.1:12500-17697 GCA_009176605.1 Armadillidium nasatum
GTAAAGATATCCGTAAACTCCATAATGATTATTAGATTTGATCTTGTATCGATGAGAAACAAGTTAAAAGCATATTTTTATCTTAATTTGTTAGGCCAAATGTTTGAAGATAAGGAAAGTGAGCTATTTGTTGAATGGAGCTATGAAGACAGTCGATCTGTTAGTGTGTTTGTGTTTTAGGTAACTAAAACAAGTTCATAAATATCATTTATTCTTTGCAGGTGAGACTCAGAGTTTTCAGTTGGAAGATGATGATGAAAGTGAAATACTTTATGTTGATGTTCTTTCAGTTGACAGTAAAACTGACGATTTTACAAATAAAACATCCAGTAATGCAGAATCAAGTAGGATATATATATATATATATATATATATATATATATATATATATATATATATATATATATATATATATATATATATATATATATATATATATATATATATATATATATATATATATATATATATATATATATATATATATATATAGTAGGAATATCTGGGCAAAATTTGGTATGGAGAATCACATACACATTAATTTCAGATACCTTTGAAGCATTAATAAAAAAAAAAAATTTTTTTTTTTTTTTTTTTATTAAAAAATAATATTTAGTAATATTTAGGCATTATTTTGAAACATCAAAATTTAAATGTTTGGTGATGAATAGGTTCGTGTTGAACCTATTCACTGACAACAATTTTCATTATTGTACAGAACTAGTACATAACTGTTTGTCAAGACCATGACTCCATTCTCGCTTTAAATTGAAAAGAGATGTTCCTTGCTTTGTTGGGCATGATTTTCATCATAATCTAGGTTATTAGTCAGCAAAAAAATTTTTTCGGGGGAGAAAACCAATAATATTTAGTTGTATGAATTTTTGAAAGATATGTATTTATCATCATTTCAGTTTATATACACATTTACAAAAAAAAAAAAAAAATACTAAAGACGATTTCTTCAGACTGATTTTGTATGGTGGCTTTGTTAATATAAGGGCGGTGGTTGGAGAAAGAGGTTGGTTGGGATGCACTGTAAGAGTGGGTCCACATCTCGCATACTGGAAACGTAGTTAATTCTACGACCAAACTCTTATAAGAAATAATATTGGTACAATATAGGAAAGTTAACTTAAAGACCTGTATTATTTATGTTGAGTTGTTGTTTTCAAAGATGATGATGTAGTGTAAAGATTATTAATGTAGAGTTTAAAGATGAAAGAACTGAGTTTTTAAGGCATTGAAAACAACTTTTTTTCTCGGCTCTAATTAGAAATATAAGAAATGTCAGAGGTTTCTTTCTCACTCCAAGGGTACCCTAATATCATCAGTTATTTGTTGTAGTTAGGGACATCTTTCCAAATGAAAGAAATAAGGAGTGATGAAATCATCATCATGAAAGTGGATAGGTTGTTAAATGGCAGACATAAGATCATTAACATTAATTAAGAACAGAAAAAGTTGGGATAGGATAGAACATCGAAGAACACCAATATTGATTTATTTAAGGGATGAACACTGGCCATCTACAACTGCTTCTGTTGAATTTAGAAAGAAGGCTAGGTACCAATAGAGGAAAATTTGGAAATAAAACTTTGTGCCAGACTTCATTGAAAGCTTTTGATACTTCTAGTGCCATTGCTAGTAATTCACTGAATTGTGAAAGTACACAGAGCCAAGATAAAGAGAAAAGGGAATGATCATGAGTAGAATGCTTTGCCTTGGCTCTGCTCTTCCCATAAGCAAAGGGAGCAGAGATATTTAGTATACCCTCCTAATTGTCCTAGCAGAAAAATTCTACAATCTTTTGAGAGTTATAGCTTACTTTAATAATATTAAAATGGGTTAAAAATGATACCAGTTATAATATTTTTAGGGTGCCAGATATTTAAAAAAAATGGACGTATTACAACAAAACTATAACAACAGGTACAAATATCAAATTAAAAACCTAGTTGTATATGTGTAACTGCAAAAAGGTCTTTAGGAGTATTAAAGAAATTTTATTGATACGGTGGAGAAGGGGTGTTGAGCAAAATCAGGACCTGATAGAGCAAAACTGAGTAAAAATTCAGGCTCACCCTCACAAAATTACTTCTAATTCAGTGTCAAATCTAATTTGAAAGATAAAAAATTTAAATTTGTTTCCCAGTGTAATATTTGCTAACGTCATTCCAGAAAGAAACACCATTTTCAGTATCCAGTGCAATTAGAACACTAAACAAGACATTACTTTCAAATCTACAACCAAAAATAAGAAAAATACTTTAAAAAATCAACCTTAAAAAAATGATACACAAACCATTTATATAATGTTTTTATAAAAGTTACACAGAAACCTCTAGCTATTACATCTTGAGGCAAACCATTCCAGAAAATAACGTATGCTACTGAAAAAAAATCTCATCGAGACTAAATGCCTCCTTTCTCATGTGTCTGTTATTACATCTAGTTTTGTTTTATTGTCTTACTCTCCTCAACATGGTGTAAGAATTGGAAAAGTTTAAGTACCTGAGTTGTATCTCCCCTAAGAATTCTCCTTTCCTCAGAAAACTATTCTAATTCCTTAAGTCTCACCTCATAAATTTTATTTTTAAAAGTACAAATCTTTCTTATAGTGCTGAGATGAACTGCCTCTGCATATCATTGTCCTTTTCTAGGTAAGAGCTCCATGCTTGGGCACAGCATTTATTTTATGACCTAAAATGGTAATAATATAACTTGCTCTTTATTTCTTTGCTCTTGTAAGTGACATTATGGGTTTTTAATTAGTATTTTGTTAGCTTTGTTTCAAACTTCTAAATATTGCTCTAATCACTTTTAAATTACTACTAATAAACATGACCAAGTCCATTTCTTTGTTGACTGATTTTCCATCTGTATTAAAACTTTCTTGTTAAAATGTGAAGAAACCTTACATTGTTGCTATTGGATTTCATGTATTACTCTTCAACCCAACCAAAGTTTATCAGTCATACTGAATTTTTATATAACCCTCAAAATCCCCAACAAAAAACTTTGAACTCTACATTTTAATCTCTCATCTAGATCACTTATATAGATTAAAAAGAAATGTGAGCCCAACACCAAAACTATGAGTAACACCAGTTTTTAACAGCTTCATTGATTGTTAATGACTTCTCAGTGATTCAGACTGTCTTCTGTGACTCTATTTCTTTTTATACAGTTAAAAAACCACTCTTCCTATACCATATCATAACTTTTGCACTAACCAACATTGTTATACTTTACAAAATACTTTGCTTAGATTTAATAAAATGAACTGGCTCTCATTTGGAAGCACAATCTGTAACATACATCATGTGTTCCAGTAGATTGGTATGACAAGATCTACCTTTTCTAAATTCATGCTGAGATGTCATTCAGTATATTTAATTTTTGAGAGTTTCTCTATTTGAGTTTTCAGTATTTTTTCAAAACCTTTACTACCAACGATGTTAAACTTACTGAGCTTTAATATTCGAAATCTTCCTTATTACCTATTTCAAGTATGAGCCCAACATGAGCTATTTTTCAGCCCTTTGCTAGCTCACAATAAATAGATCATTTAACTATTAATTGTAAAGCATATGCAGTATTACTAGATTACTATTCTCTACTAACTGCATTATTATTATTTAAGAAAAATAAAATAAAATAAAATATTAAAATTGAGTTGTTAATAAAACAGTAATAAATTTGAAATTATCATTCGCAAATACATGAATATTAAATAATATGCGTATCATATTTTAAAATTATGTTTACCTAATGCTAAATTCATGAAAATTTTAAAATTTTAACTTCAATCTGGTAATTAATGATATTTTAAAAATTAATACTTTATTTTCAATATAATTTTAATCTTTTCAATGCATATATTACATGATTAATAGCAGGTAGCAAAATTATACCAAATTAGTGTTCCCTCTAACTATATATAATACCGTGTATATATATATATATATATATATATATATATATATATATATATATATATATATATATATATATATATATATATATATATATATATATATATATATATATATATATATATATATATATCTTCAGAAAGGTGCCTTCACCGGCAAGACCGACATCAGTATCCAGCTGGATTTCAGATACAGAAGCCCCGCAGGATGCTGCTGCAAAGCCTTTTCACCCCCCCCCCCACCCCGAGCAAGCTTGGGGTCACAAGCGAAGGAAGTTCTCCTCGCCGCAGTCCGGAGAAATCCGAGATCTTTCAAATCTATCTCTCAACACTCTCCTACTATACTTTCTCCTTTTTTCCATTTCAGGAGGAGATTAGGCTGGCGTATCTCCTCCTCCTCCTACTTAAAGCCGGCGACATAGAGGAAAGTCCGGGGCCTGTAATCTGGCAATGCCCGATCTGCAACAAAATAGTCAGAAGGGACTCCATAAAATGCAAAAACTGTCACAAATGGATCCACAGACAATGCTCCCCATTTCAAATACTTCCACCTACAAACCACAATTGGAATTGTCAAATTTGCACCCCCCCTACCACTTTAAACCCTATCAATCGTAATTCCCACATCTATACACTAAATATCCTACAAATCAACATAAACGGCCTCCACAACAAACACAAAGAACTAGAAACATTCCTACACAAACACAACATCCACATTGCGCTTATACAAGAAGCCCACCTTCCAACAAACCAACTCCCCCCTACTTTCTACAAATACGACTCCAACTACTCCCAACACAAACCCAACCATCACAAACTTATAACTCTCATCCACAACTCTATAAATTACTCCAACACATCCTCTCAACATGCAAACACGCAATCTGACAACATATCTAAAATCCAAACCTTCTCAATAGAATTAAATAAAACTACGCACAATTTAGTAAACCTATACATACCACACAATACATCCACACACTGTCCATCAAACTACTTACCTAACCTTACTACAATAACAAACCTCCCTAATCTCCTATTATGCGGAGACTTCAATGCCCACCACCCGACCTGGTACAAAAACCAAGCCTCCGACCAAAGAGGAACCCACATCATCGAACACTTGGAACATCTCAACATACTTAACAACAAAAACCTCCATACCAGAATCCCCCCGCAATCAACCAATCCCCCACATCACCTGACATCACCTTTTGCTCCTCAAACATTCACCCCTTCTACAATGGAACACAGAAA
>SEYY01013757.1:0-7500 GCA_009176605.1 Armadillidium nasatum
GTTTTTCATCAGATCATTTTGGCAGAAAAATATTACGAGATTTAAGATCCAACTTCTGTAATATTTTTTAAATTTTTTTAACCTGCTTTGGGAAAATATGATTAAGTGTATAACTGACATGATTTATAAGTTGGGGCTAAGTGTGACAATATTTAGTTTTTCCATTGTCTAGATACTTAGTCTGTGGTTTTTCACACCTTACTTTCATTTAAATTTTATATTTTTAAGTCAATCACATATTCTTTTCAATATACGAGTATTAAAAATTACAATACTTACAACCCATGTATCAGAAAAATCGAAAAATGTACCTTACATTCAAGGTAGAAAAAGGTAAATGTTGTCTGTGAAAAGACTTACTTTATTTACTTTATCTCATGTGAAGTTTGCATTGAGCCGCCACCGAATCCTTCCACTTCTGTCTGTCCTGAGCCAGAATCCCTATTTTTGAGGTGGTGCCCTACGTTTTCGTGACCGAAGATTACGTTGATGTTTTGTTTTATTTTGGTTTTGAGACCGGACCTCACCTACGAGGGCATATGCCGTCCTTCTGGCAGACAAAATACTAACCTTCAGGCCATCACTATTTCAGAGCGTCTGCACGATATGAGAGCCTGTGATGCTCTCCTCACGTTGATGTGACTGGTAACGAGTTTTCCTCGTTAAAAATACTATTTTGGGACTAGAATCCCGTTTTATGCCCCTAAATTATGACCTGGGACACGAAGTCACTAGGATAGAAACCACCAAGGGTCGGCTATCGGTGAAATAAATACCGTTCATATAAATCAAATTTATCTACTATAATTGTCTGAAACAGAAGAAAGATTTTAGCAATAATTAATGAATTTAAAATTTAGTACACTGCAAAAATTGTCCTAACTAATTGATGGGACAAGTGGCAAAAATGTCACTGTAAAATTTTCAATAGAGAAAAGACATTTTAACATAAGAAAGTCGCTTCACCGATTTATTTTCTAATAAGAAAATAAATTTTTTTTTTTTTTTTTTTTTTTTTTTTTTTTTTTTTTTTTTTTTTTTTTTTTTTTTTTTTTTTTTTTTTTTTTTTTTTTTGATACTTTCTTAGATACTTTTTTGGTACATTTTAATATGATCTTTTTGGCATCTTTTTATAGGATTCTTTTTGGTACTGTTAAATATAAAACTTTGGGCTACTTTTATAATTTACTTTCATTTGATACTTTTTAACATGATAGTCTCTTGGTACCTTTGGGTACTTTTTGATAGGGTACCTATTTGGTACTTTTAATGATACTTTCTAGAAGTTTTTTAATATTGACACTTTTTAATATTTTTTGATACTTTTTGAATAAAATCTTCAAAAAGCTATCCACTAAATAATATGATACGCTAAAATAATTTTAAAAAAATCTCCAAGATAAAACCAAAGCTTACGACGATAGTGATAACTTCGTAGATATTTTAGACCCAAGCAAAATATTTTGGTTGGTTTCATAAGAATAATGATAAAAAAAAATTTATATTACTTAGAAAATAATAATAATTATATTCTTAGAAAAATTAATAATAATAATAATAATAATAAAATAATATAATATAATAATAAAATAATAATAATAATAATAATAAGAAGAAGAAGAAGAAGAAGAAGAAGAAGAAGAAGAGAAGAAGAAGAAGAAGAAGAAGAAGAAGAAGAAGAAGAAGAAATTCTAATAATAATAATAATAATAATAATAATGATAAATTACAATCGTATTGAAAAAGAATAACGATGATAGATGCATTCATTTGGCACCATCTGGCCTTTAGGAGTTGCCAGACTAATCACGTGATCTTCATTTGTCCAATCCAGACTTTGAAAAAGTCGACGTCAAATATTCGCAGCTTTTGAAAATATCAAAATTAAGACAATACAATATCAAAAAATTACCACAATATTTTATGATAATAATAATAATAATAATAATAATAATAATAATAATAATAATAATAATGTTTCTAAGGGTAATACTTTTTTAATACAACAAAAAACTGTTCTACTACTACTACTACTACTACTACTATTACTAATAATAATAATAATAATAATAATAATAATAATAATAATAATAATAATAATAATAATAATAATAATAATAATAATAATAATAACAATAATAATAATAATTTGTAATAATAATAATTATAATAATAATAATAACAATATAAAAATAAATAATAATAATAATAACAACAATAATAATAAAATCAAAGTAATTATGAAATTTACAAAAAATTTCAGTAATTCGCTCCTGAAATGATTTCCTTTTCTGTTCAAACATTTTCCTTTATTAAAATAAAAAATATTTGTTTATTATTATTATTATTATTATTATTATTATCAGTTTATTATTATTTATTATTTTTTTGTTGTTGTGTTGTTGTTGTTTATTATGCATTACTGTTACTATTATAAATATTAGTATTGTATATTCTATTTATATATAAATAATAATAAAAAAAAAAAAACATTTTTTTTTTTTTATTTTTATTTTTTTTATTTTTTATTTTTTATTTTTTTTATTTTTTTTATTTTTTTTTTTTACTCTCTTTTATTTCCTGGAATAAATTTCCTTTTTTTTTATGATCTATTTTCTTTTGTATCAGTTTAAATATGTATTCAAAGATAAAAAATTTACCCAACTCTTAAAACTTGTATTTGAAATGGCTTTTAATCCGTGGGTATCTTTCCTTTTATTGTCTTTAAGCCTTTCCTTTAAAATCTTATCTCTAAGAAAAGGTCATTTTTACCCCTTTTTTTTAGAATATTTCAAAAATACTATTTTAAATGTTAAAAATTTGAAAGTCTAATTTTGTCAGTTTATTGATGGTCGCCAAAAGCTGGTAAATATCTTCCCTTTCTGAATACGTTGGGCAGATGGGCAGAGAATGGAACCCAAAAAAGGTTGGAATTTTTTATTAATCTAAAAATATTATAAGAATATTTTTGATTATTTATTACTTTAATTACTGGGAAACTTGTGTATATATTTTAATAACGAAAATAAAATCTGTATTGAAAGCTGGGGTACCGAACTCTCCTCCATATATAGGATATATATATATATATATAATATATATATTATAATATATATATATATATATATATATATATATATATATATAATATTATATATTATATATATATATATAGTATATATATAATATATATATATATAGTAGCATATTCCTTAGGAGAGAAATTAGCATATTCTTACTATTTTATATATGTACCGAAATAAAAAGGATTTTATTTTTGAAAATGATTATATGTTGAATTTTGAGTTTTTTTCCTAATCTTTAAAATCTCTTTTTGGAACTCGAAAATCTCTCTTTACATATATATTTATATATCCGTCTTTATCTCAATCTTGTTAATATTTCCTTCTATCTATCTATCTATCTATCTTTTACTATCTTTGTATCTATCTATTATAATATATTATTATAATATATATAATATATATTATATATATATATATTATATTATAATATTATATAATATATATATATATATTATATATATAATTTCAATTTATTCTAATATATATATCTTATATATATATATATAATATATACTAAATATATAATATTTATTATAATATCTATCTATCTATCTATCTATCTATTATCTTTCTATCTATCTATTTATCATTCTATTTATCTAAATATCTATCTATCTATCTATCTATTTATCTATCCATCTATCTATCAATTATCTTTATATCTATATATTTATATATTTATTTACATTTCTATTTATCTATCTATCTATCTATCTATTTATTATCTTTCTACCTATCTATCCATTTATCTATCTATTTAACAATCTATTTATCTTTATATCTATCTATCTATTTATCTATCTTTTATCTTTGTATCTAACAATCTATTTATCTATCTATGCTTACCTAGCATACCCGGAATGACCACCTCTGAATAAAATATATATTATTATATATATATATATAAATATATATATTAATATATATATATATATATATATATTATATATATATTATATATATATATATATATATATATATATAATATACATATATATATATATATATATATAATGTATAAATATTATATAAATATATATAAAATATAAAATAAAAAAAAAAAAAAAAAAAAAAAAAAACTTTATGATTTTTCAAGCTGATTGTATGCTTTAAAGGCGACACTACCTTATCTTGTACTTTTGAAGCTAAGAATATTTTAAAAGAAAACATTTAACTATAATTACATGTGTAATTATAGTTAATAAATTTAACTCCAAAATAACAAGGTGAAAAGATGCCATCTTTAAAAGCACACAGTCATCTTGAACCAAATTTTGGAGTACGTGAAAAGAAATGCATCATTGTGATAAGAAAGATATATGTTCCTGTTTCTTAATTGTTAAATATAGCATGTTTTGTAATGATGTTGCTGGTTATTGATTTGGCAACAGACACTATGTGACACCACTCTTTGGGTGCCAGATTAATATTACACTTTGGGTGCTAGATTATAACTATTCTGAAGGATTTTATATTCTATCATATTCTGTAAATAATTCTGTCTCCAACTCAAAATTTCTTTCTTTCTCTCTCTCTCTCTCTCTCTCTCTCTCTCTCTCTCTCTCTCTTTTCAGCAAAGCACCTGTACAGCTCACACACAATCATTTTAGAAGAGTTTGTGTGCACAGGTGAAGCCAATGAAAATTCATTTACTTTTTATTTCCTAACTAATAACACACAAACACACACACACACACCACACACACACACACATATATATATATATATATATATATATATATATATATATATATATATATATAATATATATATATATATAAGCTTAGAGCAGTTAACATTATTGGTGGCGTCAACTATATGGATTCTACGATCATGCATGAAAAAAACAAAGAACAGGTAGGCATTCCCAATCCTATAAAGTTTACTGAGTACTCCACTTGTAAGGCTAAACACACGTACGAAGAACTAAATGATTCTGAAGTCATATTAAATGTAAACTTTTCAAATACTCAACATTTAAGTTGAAGGGGCTAAATTTTGGTCTAATATGAATTAATATTCAAAATAGTATAATCTTATTTCACTTTTGCTGCCTCACTGCTGTATTTTAATTCGATTTAAATTTGCTACCAAGGGAGAACAACTGGAGTGGCTTGAAGATATTCTGAAGGCACCTCAGAATACCCAACCTTTTAGAAGCTTATTTAGAAAGAGAAGTAATGTGATCCTTCCAAGAAAAGGAACACCAAAGATATTAAGAACAGACGAAGGCTCGATTAATATTTTCATGATTGGATCCTGTGATTAGGCCAGTGGTCAGAAAACGACTAAACCCAAAAGCAGTGATTTCCATTTAAAAATAAATTTAAATGAAAATAATAAACAATTCAAACAAAAATACAAACGGACAAACAAACAGATATCTTGACAGAAAGTTTGTAAGAAACAACTTCGCTAATTTGCAAACAGAAATCATCAGAATTGAATGCGTCTTTGGGAGGAACGAATACCAGATTTTAGGACCAAAATCAAAGCAATTTCTCCCTTCAAAAAAAGTGAACGAAACTCAAATGTGACTAAAATTTTACTATATATATATATATATATATTATATATATATATATATATATATATATATATATATATATATATATATATATATATATAATATATATATATATATATATAAAAATCAAAATTAATTTACGTCACTATGACTACAAGCTATTTTGGAATCGCTCTCTCTCTCTCTCTCTCTCTCTCTCTCTCTCTCTCTCTCTCTCTCTCTCTCTCTCTCTCTCTCTCTCTCTCTTTCCCCTCTCTCTCGCTCTCTTTAACTCTATTATACCATTTGAAAAATGAACAACCTGTTGAAAAGAGAAGAAATACTAAACGACTTCTCCCGCATTCGATGAAAAGCGACGTACGTCAAATGGTAATTATTGTTTACATTGGACTCCTTCTCAAAAGTGGCTTTAAATATCCCAATATAAACTCTCGATGGGCAGAGAGAGAGAAAGAGAGAAAAGAAAAGGGAAAATAGATAGAGTTAGATAGATAGATAGTCTAGATTGATAGATAATGCACGATATTTGATTTGTGGAGAGAAAAATTTTTTCAAAATGATATACAAAAAGGTAAAATGCTCAAACCTCAAAGGGAAAATAGAAAAAGCAAATCTAAGCGGATTAAAGTAAATTCACAAAAAATGAAATGAGAACATGTAAATATCTAAGGAAGAAATATAAGAGAGAGAGAGAGAGAGAGAGAGAGAGAGAGAGAGAGAGAGAGAGAGAGAGAGAGAGAGAGAGAGAGAGAGAGAGAGAGAGAGAGAGAGAGAGAGAGAGGACGTTGAGCGAAAGAAAGATAACTTTGCGGTATCTTATCATTTATCTATTTAATAATATATTTGCATTTGTTTTAAAAGCAAAAAGAATGGAAGAAGTTTGTCAGATAACGGAATAGTTTCCTAAATCTGCGGCAAGTTCAGCAGATTAACACAGAACTTTGTAACATTCTAAATTGGACTAAAACCTTTCCTTGTTTGTTCCAATTTAACTGACTAAATATAATATATATATATATAATATATATATATAAATATATATATATTATATATATATATATAATATATAATATATATAAAATATATATATATATATAGTGGGTAAGGGGTTTGTAAATAAGAACCCCAAGACCAAATATGAAACAAATTATGATTACATTGAGTAAAGAAAAACTGAAAAATCTCTTTCCTGAATTTAAAATGTAACAACATTCTGCAAACAAACCTCCCCAAATCCCAACACTCAATCCATTTTTATGTGTAGAGAATTTAATGCTTCTGACTTGACCTGTGACTAAGCATTTTTTTATTTATTTTTTTATTCGGTTAACTATTTTGTTTGAGTTTAATGTAATAAAGCATCTTGTGTAGGACTTTACGTCCATTTCTGTCATCAGTTTGTATATGTCGACTTATTTTCTTATGTGAAAAATCAAAGTTTTTGAAAGCTTAAATTCTCTCAATGGGATTTTAATTCAATAAGCTTACACTCAAATAAATTTGATAATAAGCTACATATAATATGGGCAAATAACCAAGCTGATACCAACAACATACATGAACTGCTCGAAAAGGAAAAAAAAAAAACTAAACACAAAGGTATATAAACTATGGTATTTACACCAGAACGAATCCTTATGTGTAGTCTACGGCTCTTACACATGTTCAAAATTGTGTATTTTACATTTCAGGCAAATTTTCCGGTCATTCTGTTTGTCTTTTCTATATTACTAATAAAGTGAATTTAATTTTAAAGTTGAAATAAATGTTTATATTATTTTATGAAAATTGATTCTTTCAGTGGAATGAAAAATGATGGTTTCTATTTCCATCTTAAATCTTGTTTGCTTTACTGATGGAAGTTATGTTTGTTGTTTGACTGTTTTC
>SEYY01013758.1:0-2500 GCA_009176605.1 Armadillidium nasatum
GTAAAACAGCAGTTGTGCCGTCAGAAGATATTAAAGGGGTTCCGGGAGTACTTTTAAAAGCAGATGGGGAAAGATGCTGGTTCCACTGACAGGGTGAAAACCCTTTCTGGGAGAGGATATATCTATATATATATATATATATATATATATATATATATATATATATATATATATATATATATATATATATATATATATATATATATATATATATATATATATATATATATATATATATATTATATATATATATATATTATATATATATATATATATATATATATATATATATATATATATATATATATATATATATATATATATATATATATATATATATATATATATATATATATATATATATAATCATATA
The DNA here is from genome assembly GCA_009176605.1 of Armadillidium nasatum. Taxonomy (NCBI): domain Eukaryota; kingdom Metazoa; phylum Arthropoda; class Malacostraca; order Isopoda; family Armadillidiidae; genus Armadillidium; species Armadillidium nasatum. The sequence goes on from SEYY01013758.1 coordinate 374, forward strand.
TATATACAGGGTGTTCTAAAAGTCGTTTCCATTAGAAAATAATAAAAGAAACTTTTTTTTTTTATGCTTACATCGAAAGACCTCGCTAATCACACTTAATTTAAAAAAAATATTTTTGTGCTTTAATTACAGGAGCAACCGTCAGTATAGGGAAGACACATTTAGAAAGCAAAACATCGTTCTGGGAATAAATGACATCAAGAAATAACTATTTTATTTTACTTTTAAAATTTATTTAATTTCTTTCCTGTGAATATTCATACGCCATTATAGATATTAAAGTAGTGACCATAAGTTAATAAAATTTGGCCAAGAAAAAACCTTGGTCATCATATTAGGAGTCACCGAGTCAATTGATTCCGAAAGTTGTCTTTCAGTTGCGAGAGAGAGTTTGTGACTTGTTGCGACACATTTTCCCTTTGAGCATGCCCCATGGGAAGAAATCCTGCCGGGTTGCCAAAATCTCTTGGAAGTGACCCGATCTTCAAAGAAGACTCAATTTTGAACATGAATTACTGTTGCGCGAATCTTCATGATTTCACCTCTCTTCTCGCACAAGAAAGTTGTTCGTGGCAAATTTTATTAATTAACTTATAACTGCTACTTTGATATTTATATGAAAATATCTGACGCTGAGATCGTGTGGGACACCATATATATATATATATATATATATATATATATATATATATATATATATATATATATATATATATATATATATATATATATATATATATATATATATATATATATATATATAATGCCTCCTCCACCAAAGTCGGAGGAATACTAATATCTGAGTCCAGTTAAATGCCGATATGTCCCGATACACGGCGTTTGAAGATGTGTAATTCAAAGGAAATTGGAAAAATAGATAAAGGGAGTGTGTTCCAGACTTTACCAATAGAATACATAAAAGATTGAGCATAGCTGTTAAGTCTGGGGTCGGGGAGTTGGACAGAGAAAGGATGAGACTGTGTAGAAAGGCGTGTCGCACAATCCTTTTTCAGTGGAGGAGGCATGCGACAGGAGAGTTCTGAAGAACAGGGTCCGTTGCAATAGTGATAGAAGAAAGAGAGTGACACAACAATTTGATGGGTGGAAAGAGATTGCAAAGAGTTAGTGAGATCGATGGAGCTGATAAGACAAAAAGCCCTGGACTCAACCTTTTGAAGGAGAGCTGAATGAGTGAAACCATTACAGATGTGTGAGACATACTCCTAACAGGAGCGAACAACACCCCTATAACGACTAAGAAGACGCATCAGAACACCGAACCACTTAGAAGCTTGTTTAGAAAGAGAAGTAATGTGATCTCTCCAAGAAAGATCACGAGAAAAAGAAACACAGAGAATATTAACGCCCTTAGATGGGAGATTGTGGAATTGAGTTTCTGTGGCATTGTAAACGACCATGTTTTCAATGCCCCAGTTTGAAATATGAAAGATCAGACGTTAGTTGCTCCAAGGCCACCCTTTTGCGTCCTTTAACTGTTGTTGTTAGGGGAGTCTTTCAAAGTGAAAGAAAGAATTAATGGTGGAGTTATCGGCACAAGAGCGGATAGGTGATGAATTAATAGAGAGGTCACTAATGAAAAAAAGAAAAGAGTTGGAGATAGGATAAATCTCTGAAGAACACCTCAATAAATATATTTAAAAGAAGAACGGTAGGCCATCTACTAACGGCTGCTATATAACGACCTGAATGAAAATCAGAGAGAAGGATAAATTCAGAAAAAGGGAAGTTTGAAAATTAAGGCTTTGAACCAGACCATCGAAAGCTTTCGATATGTCTAGCGTGACAGTGAAAGATCCACCGAAATAACGAATATCAGAGGACCTATAGTCAGAGAGAAGGGAAAGATGATCACTAGTAGAACGCTTCTTACGAAAAGCATACTGGCGATCAGAGATAAGATAAGAAGAATTGAGAAGGTTTATAAATCTTTCTGTTATGGATAGATTCTAAAATTTTAGAAAGAACGGAGGTCAGATAAACAGAACGATAGTTAGAGGGTTGAGAAGGGTCCCACTTCTTCGGCACAAGCTAAATGAGCTCAAGTTTCCAGCAAGAATGGAAGGTTGAAGTAGAAAGATTGAGACGAAATAATTTACCAAGACAGGA
>SEYY01013758.1:5000-12500 GCA_009176605.1 Armadillidium nasatum
CAAAATATTTTGCAAAATAATGAATGTAAATCATATTATATATATATATATATATATATATATATATATATATATATATATATATATATATATATATATATATATATATATATATATATATATATATATATATATATATATATATATATATATATATATATATATATATATATATATATATATATATATATATATATATATATATATATATATATATATATATATATATATATATATATATATATAATATATATAATATATAATATATAATATATAATATATAATATATAATAATATAATACCCTGCCTTGGTAAACTATTTCGTCTTTGCCTTTCTACTTCGATCTTCCCTTCTTGTTGGAAACGTGCGCTCATTCAACCTGTACCGAAGAAGAGGGACCCTTCTCAACCCTCTAACTATCGTCCAATTTCTTTAACCTCCGTTCTTTCTAAAGTTTTCGAATCTATCCTTAACAGGAAGATTTGGAAACATCTCAATTCTTCTAATCTTATCTCTGATCGCCAGTATGGCTTTCGTAAAGGACGTTCTACTGGTGATCTTCTTTCCCTACTTTCTGACTCTTGGTCCTCCGCTCTTCGGGGTTTCGGTGAATCTTTCGCTGTGGCGCTAGACATATCGAAAGCTTTCGATAGAGTCTGGCACAAAGCTTTGATTTCCAAACTTCCCTCTTTCGGAATCTATCCTTCTCTCTGTGACCTCCTATCTAATTTCCTTTCTGGTCGTTCTATAGCAGCTGTTGTAGACGGCCACCGTTCCTCCTATAAATCTATAAATAGTGGTGTTCCTCAAGGATCTGTCCTTCCTCCAACTCTTTTTCTAATTTTCATCAATGATCTTCTCTCTATTACTTCGTCTCCTATACACTCCTATGCCGATGACTCCACCCTTCATTATTCCTTTCAATTTGAAAGACGTCCCTCCCAACAGCAGTTATTAGACGCAAGAAGGATTGCCTTGGAGCAACTGACCTCTGATCTATCTCTCATTTCAAATTGGGGCAGAGAAAACATGGTCGTTTTCAATGCCTCAAAAACTCAATTCCTCCATCTTTCTACTCGACACAATCTTCCACACAACTATGACATCTTCTTCGAAAACACTCAACTCAAACCTTCATCTGTTCTCAATATTCTCAGGTGTTTCTTTTTCTCGTGATCTTTCTTGGAAAGATCACATTATTTCTCTCTCTAAACAAGCTTCTAAGAGGTTGGGTGTTCTGTGGCGCCTTCGTAGTTTTTTTACGCCACCCCAGTTGCTTGCTCTGTATAGGGGTGTTGTTCGCTCCTGTATGGAGTACGCCTCGCATATCTGGGGTGGGTCCACACATACAGCTCATCTTGAAAAGGTGGAGTCTAGGGCTTTTCGTCTTATCAACTCTCCTGCTCTTACTAACTCTCTCCAATCTCTTTCTTCCCGTCGAATTGTTGCGTCACTCTCTCTATACTATCGCTATTACAACGGACATTGCTCTTCTGAACTCTCACGTCGCATACCTCCTCCACTGAGAAGGGCTCTTGCGACACGTCTTTCTACACAGTCTCATCCTTTCTCTGTCCAACTCTCCGACCCCAGACTTAACCGCTATGCTCAATCTTACATGTACTCTACTGGTAAAGTCTGGAACACACTCCCTTTATCTGTTTTCCCAACTTCCTTTGACTTGCACACTTTTAAACGCCGTGTATCGGGTCACGTCGGCCATTAGCGACCCCGAATCCGATTGCTTCCCAACTCCGGTGGGTATTGGTAGGCCTTTGGCCTTTGCCCACCGGAGGAGACATAAAATATATATATATATATATATATATATATATATATATATATATTATATATATATATATATATATATATATATATATATATATATATATATATATATATATATATATATATATATATATATATATATATATATATATATATATATATATATATATATATATATATATATATATATATATATATATATATATATATATATATATATATATATATATATATATATATATATATATATATATATATATATATATATATATATATATATATATATATATATATATATATATATATATATATATATATATATATATATATATATATATATATATATATATATATATATATATATATATATATATATATATATATATATATATATATACTATATATATATATATATATATATATATATATATATATATATATATATATATATATATATATATATATATATATATATATATATATATATATATATATATATATATATATATATATATATATATATATATATATATATATATATATATATATATATATATATATATATATATATATATATATATATATATATAATTTTTTAAATATTTATAATTTATAATTAAATCAGTCAAAATATGGGATGAAATGAGAGTTGAAAATTGTGAGAACATCATGGCTAAAAAGTCCTGTCATAAAAAATGAAACTAATGTCAAATAAATGTTTAATATTTGAGGGTCAATGAATAACAAAATATTTACCTAAATACAAAATTTATTTCATAACCATAATTTTTAAATACTTTAATTAATTAAAATTTAAAATCTGGTGCCCATTTTTTAATATTATCAACTAAATTACTCTCCTCCCTTTTGTTTAATACATCTAATATTTTGCTTCTCATCCGGGTTAAAAAGTTCTGTTTATATTGTTCTCTAAATTCCACTCCGACAAAGATTTTGATAAATAAATCAGCCAAATTAAGTCTTCCTGACAGCAGAGCATCCATGCAAATATAATATCCTTGTTTATTAAGTATTTTCCTTTGTAGTTCTTCTGTGGCATCGTTTAGAAAGAGCCTTATTAATAGAAAATCACCCAAATTCCCAAAATTTTTACGAGAGAATAACTTTCTTAATAAAAAGAACTTTAATCTACGACGATAATCTCGTTCCAAATTATCGTGGTCTTCTGACTCCCAAGTTATAACCTTTATTCTATGGTGAGAAGGAACACAGAGCCAAAGCTCTTTTAAAATGAATTTATAAGTTCTACAATTATAATTGTCTTCCATTTTGTCAGCGATGGAGTGAAGCAACATATAAAATTCTCCATCGGATATTTTGTCCCACAGAATATTTATCATTTTCAAAAATAAATCTTGGTTTGGCATTGGTAAAAAAAGGTTTAGGAAAGAAAATGTCTTCAGGGTATAATCTTGGAGAAGAATCTTCAGTTTTTCTTCATCTACATCGCACACCAAAATTCTAAACATCTCAATCAACTCAAAGTTTGAAATTGGAACTAATAAATAATTTATTACTGTATTTAAAAACTCTTCTTTAACAATTTCTTTAGTTGATAACCTTAACCTCGTCCAAATATTCTTAAACGCTTCTTCATTAAAATAAAAGATAGCGCTCTCACACGCCCATAATAGATCATTTTCATCTTTATTTTCATCTTTAATTGCATAATGTAGAACAGTTTTCCAAGGGTAATTCTTCCAATAGCAACTTCTAAAGGGATATTCAATAATAAACCTTTTCTGATTAATGTAATTTTTCTCAATTTCAGTCATTCCTCTCCACAGTTCTTCAATATCTTCAATTGAACAGTTAACAATAGCAATTCCCATGCGCAAGAGAACATCTAGTCTTTCATCTTGAATTAATTTTCTGTTTGCAAGGACCCTATTTAATCTTCCTTTATATGTAAAACATGAACTTTCGAGATAGTCCATACAAAATGGAAAGATTAAACCAAACCATTCTCTCAGAAATGTCATCCATTTGATCATATCCTTAACGATAATAGGTATAAAATGATTCGGTAAAATGTGCCTTATAGAAGGAATAGGTAAACTTTCAAATTGGCGCGAAAATTTTTGCTGTAAAATTTTATTTATTTTAAAGAGGTGTTCATTATTGTCCAAAGAGTTATTACTTGACGAAGAGTTATTTAAAATTTCTCTTTTAATTTCAGGTTGGCAGCAAAATTCAACAACAACCTTAACAGCTGACATTTTCTCTAATCTGCTCACCATCTTGAAATTGATAAACCCAATACCTAAAATAAAAAAAAAAAAAAACTAATATATATATATATATATATATATATATATATATATATATATATATATATATATATATATATATATATATATATATATATATATATATATATATATATATATATATATATATATATATATATATATATATATATATATATATATATATATATATATATATATATATATATATATATATATATATATATATATATATATATATATATATATATATATATATATATATATATATATATATATATATATATATATATATATATATATATATATATATATATATATATATATATATATATATATATATATATATATATATATATATATATATATATATATATATATATATATTATATATATATATATATATATATATATATATATATATATATATATATATATATATATATATATATATATATATATATATATATATATATATATATATATATATATATATATATATATATATATATATATATATATATATATATATATATATATATATATATATATATATATATATATATATATATATATATATATATATATATATATATATATATATATATATATATTATATATATATATATATATATATAATATATATATATATATATATATATATATATATATATATATATATATATATATATATATATATATATATATATATATATATATATATATATATATATATATATATATATATATATATATATATATATATATATATATATATATATATATATATATATATATATATATATATATATATATATATACATATATATATATATATATATATATATATATATATATATATATATATATATATATATATATATATATATATATATATATATATATATATATATATTATATATATATATATATATATATATATATATATATATATATATATATATATATATATATATATATATATATATATATATATATATATATATATATATATATATATATATATATATATATATATATATATATATATATATATATATATATATATATATATATATATATATATATATATATATATATATATATATATATATTATATATATATATATATATATATATATATATATATATATATATATATATATATATATATATATATATATATATATATATATATAATATATATATATATATATATATATATATATATATATATATATATATATATATATATATATATATATATATATATATATATATATATATATATATATATATATATATATATATATATATATATATATATATATATATATATATATATATATATATATATATATATATATATATATATATATATATATATATATATATATATATATATATATATATATATATATATATATATATATATATATATATATATAGTATATATATATATATATATATATTAATATATATAAATATTATATATATATATATATATATATATATATATATATATATTATATATATATATATATATATATATATATATATATATATATATATATATATATATATATATATATATATATATATATATATATATATATATATATATATATATATATATATATATATATATATTATATATATATATATATATATAATATATATATATATATATATATATATATATATATATATTATATATATATATATATATATATATATATATATATATATATATATATATATATATACCGATATATATATACTAACTGCTAGTTTCGAGGAATCAAACCCGGGCCCAAAGATGGAAGTCCGTCGTGCTAACCACTATTCCATTGATGGTTCAAAAGGAAATAATCCAGAGCTTCTACTGACATTTCGTTAAGTGAAAAGTCACTTCAATACTTCCCAGACCACAACTTGGGCGTAGCGTCAGCATGGGCTGGGTTCTGTCCTCGAAATATACCGCAGTGCAGATGTTATAATTTTATTAACCACTGTGTTAAACCGTGGATGCAATTTTTATTCTTTCTAACTGCTGCTTCGGGGAATAGAACCCGGACACAAAAGATGGAAGTCCGTCGTGCCAACCACTACTCCACTGATGGTTCAAAAGGAAATAATCCAGAACTTCTACTGACATTTCGTCAAGTGAAAAGTCCCTTCAATACTTCAGTTAGAAAGAATAAAAATTGCCTCCACGGTTTAACACAGTGGTTAATAAAATTATAACATCTGCACTACGGTATATTTCGAGGACAGAACCCAGCTCATGCTGACGCTACGCCCAAGTTGTGGTCGGGGAAGTATTGAAGGGAATTTTCTACTTTATGGCTTAGGCTCTCTTGCCATTCTACGACTAAATTCGTTTGTTCTGTTTATTTATTTCCTAATTCTTCTGACTATCCTAAATTCCTCCATTACTCCATCTCTCCACTCGACACAATCTTCCACACAACTATGATATCTTCTTCGAAAACACACAACTCAAACCTTCATCTGTTCTTAATATTCTCGGTGTTTCTTTTTCTCGTGATCTTTCTTGGAAAGATCACATTGCTTCTCTCTCTAAACAAGCTTTTAAAAGGTTGGGTGTTCTGAGACGTCTTCAGAATTACTTCACGCCACCCCAGTGTCTTGCTCTGTATAGGGGTGTTGTTCGTCCCTGAATGGAGTATGCTTCACACATCTGGGGTGGCTCCACTCATACAGTTTTGCTTGAGAAGGTGGAGTCTAGAGCATTTCGTCTCATCAACTCTCCTGCTCTTATTAACTCTCTCCAATCTCTTTCTGCCCGTCGAATTGTTGCGTCACTCTCTCTCTATACTATCGCTATTACAACGGACACTGCTCTTCTGAACTCTCTCGTCGCATACCTCCTCCATTGAGAAGAGCCCGGGCGACTCGACTTTCTACACAGTCTCATCCTTTCTCTGTCCAACTCTCTGACCCCAGACTTAACCACTATGCTCAATCCTACATATACTCTACCGGTAAAGTCTGGAACACACTTCCTTCATCTGTTTTTCCAACTTCCTTTGACTTGCATACTTTCAAACGCCGTGTATCTGGACACGTCGGCCAACACCGACCTGTATAGAATTTTTCCAACTCCGGTGGAATTCAGTAGGCCTCCGGCCTTTGCCCACCGGAGGAGATATATATAATATATATATATATATATATATATATATATAATATATATATATATATATATATATATATATATATATATATATATTATATATATATATATATATATATATAATATATATATATGGAAACTAACACTCAGAATAATAATAATAATAATAATAATAATATTCATCTTCACTAAAGTTAAAGGTCTGAGACACCAAATGCTCAAAATCCAACATCCGATTCATAAAATCCTCTAAAATTAATAACATATTATTTTGTCTTTAT
>SEYY01013759.1:0-5000 GCA_009176605.1 Armadillidium nasatum
AGTGAAGCTTCTCAACCGCAGCCGCATTATTTTAAAAAATAACCGCACTTCAAACGCAACTGCGGTTATGGAATTTTCTAAAACAGCAACCGCATTCGCAACTGCTCCTATGGAAATGAGGTTTCGAGGGCTTCTTAAATAATAAAAAGGGTCAATTATGCATGACTCATATTGAGCTGCATGAGTCGCGAGTGAGTTAGCTTTTCATAGTTACCAATACAAAATTTAGAGGGGACCCCTCACGCTTTCAAAAATTTTGAACTTCTCCCAAAAAGCTGCCATATATATTATATATATATATATATATATATATATAATATATATATATATTATATATATATATATATAATATATATATGTATTATATATATATATATATATATATATATATATATATATATATATATATATAATATATATATATATATATATATATATATATATATATATATATATATATATATATATATATATATTATATATATATATATATATATATATATATATATATATATATATATATATATATATATATATATATATATATATATATATATATATATATATATATATATAATTATATATTTCACCTCGGGTGGGCAAAGGCCAGAGGCCTGCTAAAATACCACCAGAGTTAGGGAAAAAAGTCGGGAACATGGTCAAATTAAAGGCCGACATGACCTGATAAACGGCATTGGAAAAATATATAAAGGAAGTGTGTTCCAGACTTTACCAGTAGAGTATATGTAAGATTGAGCATACCGGTTAAGTCTGGGGTTAGAGAGTTGGACAGAGAAAAGATGAGACTGTGTAGCAAGACGAGTCGCACGAGCCCTTCTCAATGGAGGAGATATGCGACGTGAGAGATCCGAAGAGCAATGTCAGTTGTAATAGCGATAGTATAGAGAAAGTGATGAAACATTTCTACGGGGAGAAAGAGACTGGAGAGAGTTAGTAAGAGCTCTAGAATTGATGAGACGAAAAGCCCTAGACTCCACCTTTTCGAGAATAGGTGTATATGTGGAACCACCCCAGATGTGAGAGGCGTACTCCATACAGGAGCGAACAACACACTTATACAGAGCAAGCAACTGGGGTTGATTGAAGAAATGCTGTAGGCGCTTCAGAGCACCCAAACTCTTAGAAACTTGTTTAGAAAGAGAAATAATGTGATCTTTCCAAGAAAGATCACAAGAAAAAGAAACAAATAGAATATTAAGGAGAGATTATTGTTTAAGTTGTGTATTTTCGAAGAAGATATCATAATGTGTGGAAGATTGTGTCGAGAAGAGTGATGGAGGAATTGAGTTCTTGAGGCATTAAAAGCAACCATGTCTTCTCTGCCCCAATTTGAAATACGAGATAGATTAGAGGTTAGTTGATCCAAGGCCACCCTCCTTGTTTCTATTAACTGTTGTTGGGGGGGCGCCTTTCAAATTGAAAAGTGTAATCAAGGGTGGAGTCATTGGCATAGGGGTGGATAGGAGATGGAGTAATTGAGAGAAGGACATTAAAGAAAAGCACAAAATATGTTGGGGATAGAACAGATCCTTGAGGAACACCACTATTAATAGATTTATAGGATGAACGGTGGCCGTCTACAACAGCTGCTATAGAACGACCAGAAAGGAAATCAGATAGAAGGCCACAGAGTTACTTATAGATTCCGAAAGAGGGAAGGTTGGAAATCAAAGCTTTTTGCCAGACTCTATTGAAAGTTTTCGATATATCCAGCGCGACCGCAAAAGATTCACCGAAATGCCGAAGAACGAAGGACCAATAGTCAGAGAGAAGAGAAAGAAGGTCAAATGTAAACAGTTTCTTACGAAAGCCATACTAGCGATCAGAGATAAGATTAGAAGAATTGAGATGTTTTCAAACCTTCCTGTTAAGGATAGATTCGAAAACTTTAGAAAGAACGGAAGTTAAAAAGTTTTTACGGAAGTTAGAGGGTTAAGATGGGTCCCCCTTCTTCTTGCCTTTGACTCAATCTTAGACGATTCCGGAGCTGTTCCTACTCCTTCAACCCCCTCCAACTCATTTATACCTAAAATTGTAATTTCTTCTAAAGATGTCATTTCTGCTCTTTCTGAGATTAACACTAAGAAGGCGTACGGTCCTGATGGTATCAATCCTGTGTTTCTCAAAACTTGTGCTTCCGAACTTGCACCCTGCCTTGGTAAACTATATCGTCGATGTCTTTCTACTTCAACCTTCCCTTTTAGTTGGAAACGCGCCCTCATTCAGCCTGTGCCGAAGAATGGGGAGCCCTCTCAACCCTCTAACTATCATCCAATTTCTTTAACCTCCGTTCTTTCTAAAGTTTTCGAATCTATCCTAACAGGAAGATTTAGAAACTTCTCAATTCTTCTATTCTTATCTCTGATCGCATATATGGTTTTCGTAAGAAACGCTCTACTGGTAATCTTCTTTCCCTTCTCTCTTGGACTTCCGCTCTACAGCATTTCGGTGAATCTTTTTCTGTGGCGCTGGATATACTGGAGGCTTTCGATATACTGTAGCATAAAGCTTTGATTTCCAAACTTTCCTCTTTCGGAATTTATCTTTCTCTCTGTGACCTTCTCTCTGTTTTCCTTTTCAGTCGTTCTATATCAGCTGTTGTAGACAGCCCTCGTTCTTCCTTTAAATTTATAAATAGTGTTGTTCCTCAAGAATCTGTCCTATTTCAACACCTTTTATGCTTTTCATTAATGACCTTCTCTCTGTTACTTCATCTCCTATCCACTCCTATGCTGATGGCTCCACAGTGCATTAATCTTTTCAGTTTGAAAGTGGTGCCTCTCAACAGTAATTAATAGACCAAGGAATTTAACCTTGAAGCAGCTACCTTCTGATCTATCTGGTATTTCAAATTGGGGCAGAGTAAACATGGTCGTTTTCAATTCCACCGAAACTCAATTCCGTCATCTCTCTACTATTCAAAATCTTCCACACAACTGTGATATCTTCTTCGAAAACACTCAACTCAAACTTTAATCTCTCCTTAATATTCCTGGTGCTTCTTTTTCTCGTGATCCTTTTTGGAAAGATCACATTACTTCTCTTTCTAAGCAAGCTTCTAAGAAGTTAGGTGTTCTGAGGCGCCATCAGTATTTCCTCCCTCCACCCCAGTTGCTTGCTCTGTATAGGGCTGTCGTTCGTCCCTGTATGTAGTACGACTTACACGTCTGAGGTGGTTCCACTTATACAGGTGCAATCTAGGGTTTTTCGACTTATCACATTTTTTTCTCTCACTAATTATCGCCAGTCTTTTTCTGTCAGTCGAATTGTTGCATCACTCTTTCTATTTTATCGCTATTACAATGAACATTGCTCTTTTGATCTCTCTCGCAGCTTACCTTTATTTGAGAGGGGCCGTGCTACTCGTCTTTCTACATCTCTGGCCCCAGACCTAACCGCTATGCCCAATCTTACATATACTCAACTGGTAAATTCTGCAACACACTCCCTTCATTTATTTCCCCAACTTCCTATGACTTACCATCTTCAAACGACGCGTATCAGGTCACATCCGCCTTTAATTTCCTCCTAACCCTTATGGAAAGTTTTGTAGGCCTCTGACCTTTGCCCAACAGACGTGAACTAAAGAAAAAAAAATGTAAGTCTCATTTACTTTAATATCCTTTTGTTAAATCTTCAGTCCTAAAATTAACAGACAAGCTGACTTTAAATATCAGTGATGCATGTGTCATCTGCATCTGCATCTATATCCGCATTAAATTTGACACATGCTGCAGCATCAAGCATCCACATCCGCAGATCATGATTTTGAAATATCCGCGTCCACATCCGCAATTATTAAACGTGGATTTTGTGGATATATAAAATTTTGAAAGTTATTAATTTGTTTTCCAATGTTTGATTAATTTTTTGAATATAATGAATAAGAAACACAACACACACACACACACACACACACACACACACACACACACACATATATATATATATAATATATATATATATATATATATATATATATATATATATATATATATATATATATATATATATATATATATATATATATATATATATATATATATATATATATATATATATATATATATATATATATATATATATATATATATATATATATATATATATATATATATATATATATATATATATAGCAATTCTCTCTTGCCCTTAGCTCCACCCACTTATGCGTAATAAGTACACCAGCAGAGTCCTTCCTGCTAGTGGAATCAAAATCAGCTTCCACGATAGGCCTGGTTCAACCTCGAATAAACCTACTGACAGGGCTAATAACTCTTTATATATATATAATATATATATATATATATATATATATATATATATATATATATATATATATATATATATATATATATATATATATATATATATAACCTATAGCCTTTATATATAGGAACGTAAACATGCGCATATATATATATATATATATATATATATATATATATATATATATATATATATATATATATATATATATATATATATATATATATATATATATATATATATATATATATATATATATATATATATATATATATATATATATATATATATATATATATATATATATATATATTTATATATATATATATATATATATATATATATATATATATATATATATATATATATATATATATATATATATATATATATATATATATATATATATATATATATATATATATATATATATATATATATATATATATATATATATATATATATATATATATATATATATATATATATATATATATATATATATATATATATATATATATATATATATATATATATATATATATATATATATATATATATATATATATATATATATATATATATATATATATATATATTAATATAATATAATAATAATAATAATAATAATAATAATAATAATAATAATAATAATAATAATAATAATAATAATAATAATAATAATAATAATAATTTTTATTTAATTTATA
>SEYY01013759.1:7500-15000 GCA_009176605.1 Armadillidium nasatum
TAATCCTTATTTTTATATTATTAACATAAATATTTAGAAAGATTTAATCATAGCGTTTGAACTCTCAATTCTTAAAATTTTGAAGAAAAATAAAGCATTAATTTCTGAAATTAGAACTTAAAAAAAGAGAGATTTAGAAGTTGAACATTAAAAATGTTAGTGAATTGATTTAATTGGATCAATTTATTTTTAAAAATTTAAACTTGGGGAAAAAAATTCTATGGAACAAATTAACAACAATAAACTTTTTTTTGAAAAAATTATATTTTTAGATACTTTTTTTTTATTAAGATAATTATATTTTTAGATATTTTTTTTTTATTTTTATTTTTTTTTTACATAAATTTTTGATTTGGAAGAGTTTTTATTTCTCTGTCTTGCTCGTATAACTTGCAAAAATAAATAAATAAAACACAAGTAAATAAAAAGTAACACTAATTAAATTTTTAAACTATGTAACTCATTCACCTTTTAAAATAAATATCTAAATCTAGAATTCAAATCTAAAACAATTTGTCTGTCAAAAATTTAGTGAAAAATATCTTTGAACATTTACTACCTTTTGCCTAAAGCCTAGTAAAACCCAGAAATATTTTCTAACTAACTTCTATTAATCTGCTTTCTTCTTATTATTCTCTCTGATAAATCCTATAATTTCATTCTATTTAAAATGTTTACCATTTTGGCCCTTTTTTTTGTAATTAAACATCGGATGATTTTGGCATATCTCTTTCAACTCTTTTTCCTTTCAACTGTATTATGCTTTTGCATCTGATTTTAAAGGATCGTATACATGAATTCCAAACCTCAACGAACATTACAAAGGCTATTGGCCAGGATAGAATTTCTACGGGTTTTTTGATAGATTGAACTTCTGAAAAAGTGCTTTCATTCGTTCAACTTTAGTCTTGATGCTATAATGTCAATAATTTACTTTGGTGTTAAAGCGTTCTTCAGTCTAATCAAAAACGAATGGGGGTTGGCTCTCTAGAACTTTTCACTATCGTTCAATGGTTTTCACTTCGAAATTTTGGTGAATCTTTTGCTGTCGTTCTGGACATAACGAAAACTTACGATATAATCTGGCTCAAAACTTTCGTTTCAGAGCTTCCCTCTTTCAGTTTCAACCTTCTCTTTGATTTTTTTCCCGGTCTGTCAAGAGCTGCTGTTGTAAATCTATTAAATCTATTAATAGGGTGTTCCTCCATATTTAGCCTATTCCCAACACTTTTAATATTTTTCATTAATAACCTCTCTATTACTTCATTACCTATCCACTCCTATGCTGATGACTCTTCATTATTCCTTTCAATTTGTGAGCTACCCCTTCCAACAGCAGTTAATCGACGCAAGGAGGGTAGCCTTGGAGCAACTGACCTCTGATCTTTCTCGTATTTCAATGACTCAAAAACTCATTTCCTCCATTTCTCTGACCAACACAACTATGGAATCTTTTCCGGCGATTCTTTTTCTCATGATTTTTCATGGAAATATCACATTACTTCTCTTTCTAAACAAGCTTCTAAGAGGTTGGGAGTTCGGTGGTGTCATCGTAATTTCTTCTCTCTAACCAATTGCTTGCTCTTTATAGGGGAGCTGTTCGCCCTTCTGTGAAGTATGGATCACATATCTATGGAGGTTCCACTCATAGAGTACTCCTTGAAAAGGTGGAGTCTAGGGGTTTTCATCTTATCTACTCTCCTGCTGTCATTAATTCTTACATTCTATGCAGTCTCTTTCTGCTCGTCTAATTGTTGCGTCACTCTCTCTATACAATCACTTATTACAATGGACTCTGTCCTTCTGAACTCTCTCGTTACAAATCTTCTCTACTGATAAGAGCTCTTGCGACACGCTTTCTACAATCAAATACTTTCTTTGTCGAACTCTCCACCCCACACTTAACCGTTATAGTATCTCAACTTTTAAAGTCTAGAACGCACTGACTTTATCGGTTTCGAACTTTCTATGACTCACACACTATCAATCAAATTCCGTATATCGGGACATGTCGGCCTTTAACTTGAGCAGATTTTTGAAGTTTTCCCACCTCTGGTGGAAATTAGTATACCTCTGGTCTTTGCTCACCTGAGGTTACATATATATATATATATATATATATATATATATATATATATATATATATATATATATATATATATAATATATATTATATATATATATATATATATATATATATATATATATATATATATATATATATATATATATATATATATATATATATATATATATATATATATATATATATATATATATATATATATATATATATATATATATATATAATATATATATATATATATATATATATATATATATATATATATATATATATATATATATATATATATATATATATATATATATATATATATATATATATATATATATATATATATAATATATATATATATATATATATATATATATATATATATAATAATTCTATTCATTTTAAAGTTTTTGAATCTAGTCCATATTCCCTTTTTCAGATTTTCAATATGGCTTACAAAGCTTGAGGGCAATTAGTGACATTCTTTCCTATCAAACTCTCTTTTGATTTTATATTCTTGGGAATCATGCGAATCTTGTAACTATGAGAGTCTTATGTGGTGACGCTTGACATTTCCGAGGCTTTTTTCCGGGCATAGCATGAGTAACTGCTTTTTAATCTCTCTTATTTTAGATTTCATTCTTCGCTTTATTTATTCAAATTTAATTTCCTTTTAAATGGCACCATAAGTGGCCAGTGTTTTGAGAGTGACTTCTTCCCTTTTCTTTTTTTCTCTGCTAATTGTGAAAATTTCTTGGGGTTCCACTTTAGCTCCTAAAATATTCTTTTTTTTTAATCAACCTTCCAATTGTGATAACATTTATGCTCCCTCATTTGATGTTTCCCGTCTCAAATTTTCAGATGTATTCATGCAGATCTATTTTTATTTTCCAGCGGAGTCGTCTGAAACTTGTGACACCCAACTCTAAAAATTAATTTGTTTTTTTTCTCTCTCTCTCAAAAACTCTTTCAAACTTTCTGTTCTCTTTCAACCATTTAACTATCTCACATGTGAACAAAAAAAAAATGTTCTTTTTTCTGAACATAAATGCCATATTATCTTGAAAATCTCACATCACAAAGGTTACTAAAGTGACCTCAAAGAAGATGGGAGTACTATTCAGACTGTGAGAGTTTGTTTTATTTATTTATTTATTTATTTATTTTTGCAAAGTTACTTAAACTAAACGAATGTCTTTTTCGTTATTGTATAGAGTACCTTCTTAAATCTGTAAGAGTACTAAATCCAGCAATCTTTTGGAGAGTGATAATCCTAAAGTAAAAAATAAAAAAATCTCCCCTGCCATCAAACTCTTTTGAACATGTCTCTGCTACGTGAAATAGGGACGTTATCTTATTCTATAGGTTCTACAAAAGTATAAGCTTGATGGAATATTCCATACCTATTCAACCACTGTTGCTATGACCTAGTAGCAAAAGCGAGTGGATACTTCTACAAGAATTTTTTTTAAGATTGATAACTTAAGGCTTGTTCTTCGTAGTGCCTCAATGTTTCCAGTTACATTTGTACTGTAGAAACTTTCTTGATGCCTATTAATTTTCCTACTGAATTCAATCTCCGCACTTTAAAAAAAAGAATCTGAACTCATTTGATAGGTTTGCATAAGATTTTAGCTTCAGTAGTAATTTTTCTGACATTTTTATCTACCTCCATCATGAAGATAGAGGCTCTTGTGAATGCTTTGTCGTCAATAAATTGAAAAATATTAATATAAAGAATTTGAAACTATTTTTCTATCATCTTTAGGTTAATTTTGACATCTATACCGATTTTATAAAGCACATTTTTGAATTTTTAGTTAACTGATGAAAAATATATAAGGACAAACATAATGGATACTAATTTTAACTCATATATATATATAATATATATATATATATATATATATATATATATATATATATATATATATATATATATATATATATATATATATATGTGTGTGTGTGTGTGTGCAGGGTGTCCCAGATGTCTCGCACTATATACAGGTTTTCTAAAAACTATATTGACGCAATTTATTTTCTGCTTTCAGATTGCATTATGGTCGAGAAACTAAGCTTGGAAGTAAGAGTTCAACTTGTTTTCATGCTTGATAGATAAAGGGCTATACATCGCTCAGTAGCTGATGAATTCAACAGGAGCCACCACCATGAGAGACTACCATTGAGCCCTACCACCGTCTGCGGTTTAATCAAACGCTTCCAAGAAACTGCATAGTTGCTATATATATATATATATATATATATATATATATATATATATATATATATATATATATATATATATATATATATATATATATATATATATATATATATATATATATATATATATCGCTTAAACCAATTAAAATAGCTACAAGGCGAGTTTTGCATTGGAGAGTCGAATATATTTTAACTTCAAAGACATTTAATAATTCTTTAACAAACTAAACAGGTAGTTATTTATTTATTTAAATAGTTTTATTTACTTTTATTTATTTACTAATGCTAAAGGTTAAAGAAGTAGTATTTGTACTGAAAATGTTCTACGTATTTACTATATATATATATATAATATATATATATATATATATATATATATATATATATATATATATATATATATATATATATATATATATATATATAATATATATATATATATATATATATATATATATATATATATATATATATATATATATATATATATATATATATATATATATATATATATATATATATATATATATATATATATATATATATATATATATATATATATAGCCCCAGTAGGGGTTCCAATAACCCTCCTATGAAATTCTAAATCGGTACCGAGTTGTTACAGTGATTCGAAGCAGAAGATCTTGAAAACCGTTCAACTATGCCTTCTTATTTTGGGAGGCAGTGTAGCTCAGTTTTAGAGCCTTCTGTACATTTCCTAACAGCGAAGCTACGCTCCTGACAATGATTTCAAATCTTGGCGTACGGAAGTGTCGGATGCCATTTTGAAGAGAGGACGCACCATCGGAAGTGGAAGAGGAGGAAGTATACCTGAACAGAGGCGTGTGGAGGGGCTTCGTAAAACAGGGCGTTGCCCTAATCTTTGCGCTTGGTGAGAGGTGAGAGGTGAGGCGTACGGAAAATTTTTCTCTGTCTAAAATTTCTATTTTCGTCCCACCTGTTGTTGTAACCATGTTGGAGATTCTTCATTTTGCTTCGTTGCTCCTATAACCCAGGAGCATTCCAGTAGGGAATCCAAGCACTCTTTTACGCATATATATATATATATATATATATATATATATATATATATATATATATATATATATATATATATATATATATATATATATATATATAGTATATATATAATATATATATATATATATATATATATATATATATATATATATATAATATATATATATATATATATATATATATATATATATATATATATATATATATATATATATATATATATATATATATATATATATATATATATATATATATATATATATATATATATATATATATATATATATATATATATATATATATATATATATATATATATATATATATATATATATATATATATATATATATATATATATATATATATATATATATATATATATATATATATATATATATATATAATATATTTAAATTTTTAAAATAAATTGGTTGTTTCTTTTCACCCTTTACTATAATGAAGCCATTTAAATTTATTCCTCGGTGAAAAATAATTCTGACATTATTTGAAAGTGTTATTAATCTGATTTCGCTTCATGAATATAAAATTCTGAACCACGAATAAAAATTTATATTCTCAGTATGAATAATAAGGAAAATATTTTTTATAATTATTCTTTCTTATTTATTAATTAGAAGCAAAATGACTAACGAACAGTGGAACCAGATAAAATCACTAGTAATTTTCATTCTTTTCTTATTAATTATTTAATTCTCTTCTGTTTCAACATTTTAGGTAAAAATTATTCATAATGAAATCTATAATAAATAAATAAATAAATAATCATCTTCCCCCAGGAAGGACTTTCGTCCTGTCAGTGGGATCTTTCGAGGAAGATCTTTGGGTTTCAAGGGCTCACGGCGGATACCACTGGCTTGGCCAGGCCTATCGTGGATGCCGGAGATTATTCCCATCAGTGGCAAGAGCACTCCACTGATGTACTCGTTTAACGACTGAGTCATTCGGAGCTCGGCGCAAGGAGAAACCGCTCACATTTCCCGCTCCGGCCAGGCCTCGAACCCTGGAACTCTCGCTTGCTCTAATTTTGGAGGAGGAGAAGATTACACAAATAAAATTTTAAAAAGTAATTCATTTTATCCACCTAATTCTCTCTCTCTCTCTCTCTCTCTCTCTCTCTCTCTCTCTCTTCTCTCTCTCTCTCTCTCTCTCTCTCTCTCATTCAAAAATATCTGAGGTTGATTCATTTAATTAACGACGTTTTCTAGAACACATTTCCTATACTTCATTTTCCATGATTTTTTATTTATATTTTAAATAAGTTTTCTTTCTTATTTATTTTTTAAACAATTGTTCGGAGCTGCTATTCCAGTATTTGAACATGAATATATAATGTTGTTATCATTAATAACATAACTGATCTTGATTTGAAGTACGTAGTACATATTTAAAAATAAACATTATGGTAATTGAAATTAATTAAAATTTCGAGTTTTGAATATTAATTCATATATATATATATATATATATATATATATATATATATATATATATATATATATATATATATATATATATATATATATATATATATATTATATATATATATATATATATATATATATATATATATATATATATATATATATATATATATATATATATATATATATATATATATATATATATATATATATATATATAATATATATATATATATATATTATATAATATATATATATATATATATATATTATATCTTCACTTGTCCCTGTGTAAATGAAGTCAATGTCGGTATTCCTAGATAACCAATTAATATACATATAATTTAATACTTACATGCGACATTGAGACGTACACGAACATTTCTCGTAGGAGAATCGTGAAAGTCGACCCGACAGTGGTATTCATCTTCATCTTTAGCAGTGACTTTTAGTAGAACCAAACCTTGAAGTGCTGCTGACATTTCGAATCTTGGGTGACGCTTTTCAATTTGAGGAGAGACCCAGTGAACAGCTTCCCGCAAGGATTCTGATCTCGCGTCCACACTGCAATGAAAAATAAGATTCCAGGCTTAATTAATGAGGGATAACACAAATTAATGTTTTAATTCATCTCATTTTTATCTTTTAATACTTATTTTAACTAATTTTTAAAACACATAATGTCTATTATTCGTGTGTTTTATTTTGTAACA
>SEYY01013759.1:22500-27500 GCA_009176605.1 Armadillidium nasatum
GTCCGGAACTTTAGCTTTTCTTTAATTCATAAGTGAAAATAAATTGGAAAACACATTCATTGAATGTGTAAAAGTATTAAAAGTCCCTAAAGCCATCCCAATGACATCAGAGCCTGAGCAGTATTACTTTCCGTTAAGAGAATTAAAACTTTTGAGAAACAATGGGACAAGATAGATTTTCACCATTAGAAAAGCACTCAGTGGAGATGGATTTTATCGTGAAAAATTGTGATTTCAATCGCAAAATTATTGAAAAGTTTGCTTATTCAAACGATCGGAGAGCCCATTTTCTATCTAGATAACAAAACGGCTGTGCAGAAAAGAATTATTTTTTGCTTATATTGTAAGTAAAAAAAATTTAATTTTTTTTTTTTTTTCTATATATATATATATATATAATATATATATATATATATATATATATATATATATATTATATATATATATATATATATATATATATATATATATATATATATATATATATATATATATATTATTATATTATTTATATTATATTATTTATATATATATATATATATATAATATATATATAATATATATATATAATATATATAGTATATATATATATATATATATATATATATAATATATATATATATATATATATATATATATATATATATATATATATATATATATATAATATATATATATATATATATATATATATATATATATATATATATATATATATATATATATATATATATATATATATATATATATATATATATATATATATATATATATATATATATATATATATATATATATATATATATATATATATATATATATATATATATATATATATATATATATATATATATTATATATATATATATATATATATATATATATATATATATATATATATATATATATATATATATATATAATATATATATATATATATATATATATATATATATATATATATATATATATGTATATATATATATATATATATATATATATATATATATATATATATATATATATATATATATATATATATATATATATATATATATATATATATATATATATATAATATCTCCTCATGTGGGAAAAGGCCGGAGGCGTACCAAATTCCACTGGAGTTGGGAAAAAACCTATCTTGGTCAATGGATCCCGACATTTCCAGATACACACCTTTGAAAGTATGCAAATCAAAGGAAAGTTGGGTAAACAGATAAAAGGAGTGTTGTTCCAGACTTTACCAGTATAGTATATGCATGATTGGGCATTGCGGTTAAGTCTGGTGCCTGAGAGTTGAGCAGAGAAAGGATTAGACTCTGTAGAAAGGCTTGTCGCACGTGCTCTCCTCAATGGAGGAGGTAGAAACTTAAGAGTTCACAAGAGCAGTGTCCGTTGTTGTAGCGATTGTATAGAGAGAGTGACACAACAATTTGACAGGAAAAAAAGAGATTGAAGACTGTTAGTAAGAGCAGGAGAGTTAATGAGATCCTGCATGAGAGGAACCACCCCAGATGTGTTAAGCATACTCCATACAGGGATGAACTACAAACACCCCTATAGAGAAAAAGCAACTGGGGTGGCGTGAAGTAATTCTAAAGGCACCTCAGAACGCTTAACCTCTTAGAATCTTGTTTAAAAAAGAGAAATAATGTGATTTTTCTAAGAAGAGTGCGAAAAAAGGATACGTTGAGAATATTAAGAATAGATGAAGGTTTGAGTTATATGTTTTCGAAGAGGTGTTATATGTGTTGAAGATGTGTCGAGCGGAGAGATGGAAAAATTGAGTTCACGAGGCATTGAAAACAACCATTTTTATTCTGCCCCAATTTAATTATTTCAAATTTTTTTTTTGACAGAAAAAGCACCCAAAAGAATAACTGTCTAGTTTTTATATATAAATCTTCCCCTTTATGACAATTTTCCCTTCAAATCTTTAGAATACTTTAGTTAAAAAGTAATAAGAGGAATTTCAAAATAAGTTATTGTTGGTGACTTTTGATAAAATGATTAATCTTTATTTTAAATGGAATAAGAATCATCAAAACTTAAATTTGAAAGTTATTTACTTAATAAATTTTGCTCTGTTATGAAGTTGATGCAAGAAATTAACTAGTGAAAGGAAATATATATATATATATATATATATATATATATATATATATATATATATATATATATATATATATATATATATATATATATATATATATATATATATATATATATATATATATATATATATATATATATATATATATATATATATATATATATATATATATATATATATATATATATATATATATATATATATATATATATATATATATATATATATATATATATATATATATATATATATATATATATATATATATATATATATATATATATATATATATATATATATATATATATATATATATATATATATATATATATATATATATATATATATATATATATATATATATATATATATATATATATATATATATATATATATATATATATATATATATATATATATATATATATATATATATATATATATATATATATATATATAAAATAGGAAAGCAAAAAATGAGTGCAACATATTTAAATTTTATTGATGAGTAGATTAAAAGATAACATGAATCAAGGAAGCATTCAAAATTAATGTCAACGTTTCAGTCAATAAATACTATGACCATTATCAAGACACTGGAAAAATTGGGAGACACATAAACAATAAAAAATACATACAAAAACACAGAAGATCTATTCTTAATTACGTGTAACACAAACAATGAGAACTAAAATTATAAGTGAAATAAAGTGAAACTATAAAACACAAAATAAATAAATAAATAAAAAGTTAAAAATTCAAATAAATAAATATAAACAAATAATAACCATAGGTTGAAAAGTAAACATAAAAAAGGAAAAACAAGGTAAAAAAATTTATATAATGAAATGAACTTTAAATTGGAAAAAAAAAAAAAAAAAATATATATATATATATATATATATATATATATATATATATATATATATATATATATATATATATATATATATATATATATATATATATATATATATATATATATATATATATATATATATATATATATATATACATATACATATACACATAAATTTATACACACAAACGACATATATGCTATATACATACATAGACACACCTACATTCATGCAAACATATGCAACATACATATTTACACATATAAGCACACACACATACACATACACACCCACACACACACACACACACACATATATATATATATATATATATATATATATATATATATATATATATATATATATATATATATATATATATATATATATATATATATATATATATATATATATATATATATATATATATATATATATATATATATATATATATATATATATATATATATATATATATATATATATATATATATATATATATATATATATATATATATATATATATATATATATATATATATATATATATATATATATATATATATATATATATATATATATATATATATATATATATATATATATATATATATATATACATATATATATATATATAAACATATACACACATACACATATGTGCACATATGTACACATATAACCTGTATTTAACCATAAATAGACACACAAATACACATATATATTACAACATACACAGTGAGAAGAAACCGGAAGGAAAACAGTGAAAGGTGGGAAGGAAGGGAAACCAACAACCTTATATCCAACAAAAGCTTAGTTGAAGAAACGTAGCAGTAATGAGAAATACCTTGATCAAGAGATAAGGACAAGCGGAAGAGGAGGTAGTATAATCCCTAAACATGAGAAATAGGAAAAGAGAAATTAGAGAACAAGCTATGTGTGAGGGATGTATAGCGAAGGAGAATTGATTGTTATTAAGGTCAGGTTTAATTTTATAAATATACAGTGATTCTAAAATGTGGAGAGAAAAAAGATCTTGATTAGCATCTAAAATAGAAAATTGTTGAGGTAAAGGGACAAAATAGAAGGAAGTTTGATAGTGTGAACGAATATTGGAGGAGAAGGGGTTTGACAAAGGAATAGAGGTAAGGAGAAAGACCTTGGAGTTCGGCGATACGTGTCCTGAGAAGACGGACAGTGGAACCTGTCTAGCCCATCTGGCAGGAGGGACAAGTAAATTTAAATACCACTGACGACTTAAAAGGAAACGGAAGTTCAGATTTGTAAGGGGATAGAGAAGAGATTTTTAAGGATGATCAAAAAGAAAAGCGTATATTAAGATGAGGATAGAAGTATTATAAAAGTCTTAGAAAGTTTGGAAGTCATTGGAAACAGTAGAATGGTTAAGATAAGGGAACAGAGAAATATACTGTTTTCTTAGGGACAGTAGAGATGGGAAAGGGAGAGTGATATATCAACACTAGATCTTCTGTGTTTTTGTATGAATTTTTTTATTGTTTATGTGTCTCCCCCTTTCTTCAATGTCCTGATGATGGTTATAGTAGTGACTGAAACGTTGACATTAATTTTAAATGTTTCCACAATTCATGTTATCTTTTTATCTACTCATCAATAAAATTTCTATTTTTGATAAAAATTAGGTTTAAAAGAAGTGCCTCCATTTATATATATATATATATATATATATATATATATATATATATATATATATATATATATATATATATATATATATATATATATATATATATATATATATATATATATATATATATATATATATATACAACAGAATCTTTTTCTAATTTTTTTCAAAGACCTTTATTCAGAGTTCCTAAAAATTTAGGACAGAGTAGTCAAATCAATAAAAAGTTATTTCATAAACAGTAACGGTTTAGGAATCTTCGAAACTCAAACACGTGTGGCACTTAAGCATCGATTGTTAATTTTAATATGAAACGCTATTTATATATACAAGTATTTTAACTTTTTAGTTATGATTT
>SEYY01013759.1:32500-34971 GCA_009176605.1 Armadillidium nasatum
GCTGAATTGGAGTGGTTCTAGTGCAACCTGTGATGGATGATTCGAAGAGCGGTATTTTTTTTCGTAATCTCTGTATTTGATTTTAGCCATGCTTCCAGTTGTTGGATATATGATTGAGTGAGTGTGGTGGCTGTGGGTATGAAAGGGTTTTGCATCGTTAGGGATATGTCGTCGGCATATGTTATTAGTTTTATATCTGGAGTTTGTGGGTGGGTAGGTCTGCTGTGTACAGATGAAATAGTAGAGGGGATAGGATGGTTACCTGTGGGACACCATTTCTTAGTTTTACTGTTTTTGGAAGACGGTTTTTGTTGGAGACTTGAGCTGTACGATCGGAGAGGAAGTTGGAAATCCATTTTTTGTAATTGTTGGGTATAGGTGTGTGTAGGATTTTTTGTTTGAGATTATTTCTAGGGACTGTATCAAATACTTTGTTGATGTCGATGGCAATGAGTATTGTCCTGTGGAATGGTTTTTGTTGAGGCCATTTATTATTTTTTGAGTTATTTACGTATTTCAAAGTCACATTCCAAGTAGAAGAATAAGATATTATATATAGTAGACCAATTAATCAGACTAGTGGAAGAAAAATCGGATAGGCTTTAAAATAATCTCTTAAATGAGTTTTTCCTTATATATATATATATATATATATATATATATATATATATATATATATATATATATATATATATATATATATATATATATATATATATATATATATATATATATATATATATATATATATATATATATATATATATATATATATATATATATATATATATATATATATATATATAATAAGTAAATTTCTATTTTTGGAGAATCTGGTTTTTATAATGAAAAGCAACACAAAAGCTCGGAACATAATGGCGATTAAATAAAATTCTTAAATAAAAATAGTTGTTTTATTTAATTCCAAACACTTATTTTAAACGACGTTTCGGGAATCTTCTCTTTCCCATCATCAGGTTTTTAAAGTTATTTTATATTATTTAAATCTTCGATGGCAAATTATTTTGAAAAATATAAATAATAAATTAATAACAGAGAACACTTTTCATCCAGAACAGGATCAACACACATTTAGAATAAAGCAACTGGAAAGGACTGCTGTCATTGTTAAGTGACGGCTTGAGACTGAAAATGTGAATGGATTCTAGTATTTTTAAGTAAGTAGTTGGTTGGTTTGTGTGAAGATGGAGAAATGATTTTGGTCTATAGGGTGATATTTACTATGGCTATGATTTGTGAATGGATTCTAGTATTTTAAAGTCTAGTAGGGTGGTCTTTACTATGGCTATGATTTCTAATGCTGGAGGGGTTAGGAGAAGTGAAAAGAATGTCTAGTTCGTGCTGAACGACCCCTATGTTCTTCTGTTCTAAAGTCGAGTTGGTGCTGGGTGTTACTAACATAGGAGTCGTTAGAGACACCACAAATATATTTATAACCAACATAAGAGCGTAGGTGTGATGGCAGAGGCTCTTAATGGTTGAGAAAAGAACCTATTGATCTATTGGGTGTAAAAATTAAATTAAATTTTATATGAGGGTAGTGTGTTTGTAGGACTTTTTGACGAGTGTTTTCAAGTTTAAGATATGAATGATCATAAAAAGGTAGTTTAATGAAGAAGTTGAGTTTAGGGACGGTTAATGGGTGAATGTTAGGGTAAAATATAGATGTAAGGAATCTTTTGATTAGTGTGTAAATTAGAGTGGAAGGGTACAGATTTACACACACTAATAAAAAGATTCCTTATATCTATATTTTACCCTAACATTCAACCATTAACAGTCCCTAAACTCAACCTTCTTCATTAAACTACATAATAATAATAATAAAAATAATAATAATAATAATATAATAATAATAATAATAATAATAATAATAATAATAATAATAATAATAATAATAAATAATAATAATAATAATAATAATAATAATAATAAATAATAATAATAATAATAATATTACCAGTAATAAAAAATTTAATTGTAAAAAAATCTCGAATGAGAGTAGTGCAAAACCACACGAATATTTTTAGCGAAGAGTTATTTCAAAAATTATAATAAAAGTAAAAGATTAAAAATGTTTAGGAGCGCCCCATATGTATAGTTTGATGAAACAAGTGCCTAGTCCTTAAATAATAATAGTGGTATTAGTAATACTAAGTGATATTATTTGTAAATATAGTAGTAATATAGGTAATGCTGACAATAATAATAATAATAATAATAATAATAATAATAATAATAATAATAATAATAATAATAATAATAATAATAATAATAATAATAATAAAATAATAATAATAATAATAAATAATAAATATAATAAAATAATAATAATAATAATATAATAAAATAATAATAATAATAATAATAATAATAATAATAATAATAATAATAATAATAATAATAATAATAATAATAATAATAATAATAATAATAATAATAATAATAAT
>SEYY01013760.1:0-2500 GCA_009176605.1 Armadillidium nasatum
TACAGGATGAGTTGAACATAAGATTGGGAATGTAATACTGAAACAAACGGATCAGTTCGAATATCTTGGAGTATCCTGTGGTGTTAAAAATGATATGTCTTTGGAGATGAACCATAGAATTGGAAAGTTCAATGGGATATTTGCCTTGCTGTACCCATTGCTCAAGGATAAGAACATTTCGAGAAGGGTTAAAACCATTTTGTATACTAACATAATGAGACCTATATAATGTATGGACACGATCTGGACGCTCAATACAAAAGCCATACAAATGAAGGTGCTGAGAGTGTAGTAGAGTGAGAAATGAGGATGTGAGGGCGGGGCTTGGAGTGGAGAGTGTGCTGGACCTTGCGGAGAGAGGGCAGTTGAGGTGGTTTGGACATATGAGGAGGATGAACGAGGATAGATATGCAAGAAGGTTTTACGAATGGAGGCCGGAGGGAAGGAGAGGAGTGGGAAGACCGAGGATGAGATGGAGCGACTGCGTTGGGACAGCGATGGAGAGAAGAGGAAAAACTATGGAAGAAGTGGAAAGGAGATGTTGTATGGTGATCGTGGGCGATGGAGGAATTTCGTCCGAGACGGCTGACAGGTGCTTGCACCTACAGGAGTATGGTGAGAAAGTGAGAAAGAATATATATATATATATATATATATATATATATATATATATATATATATATATATATATATATAACGCTTGTGGTATTTCAGTGTCGCAAGCTGGTCGGACTTTTGGTCGTAATTCCTTGACTTCCCATTAAATGAATATTGCCTCCCTCTTCCTCACACTCCTTCTGGCATGCAAAAAAATGTTAACTAACTTTTTTCTTCCTGTTACTTCTTCTAATATCTACTGACGGCACAAGTGCCGTTTTGCTTTTCTCTAAAGCTGAACTCTTCTCTCAGAATAATTCAACCTTAGACAACTCTGTAACTATTCCTCCTCCTTCAAACCCCTCCAACTCATTTATGCCTAAAATTGTAATTTATTCTAAAGATTTATATCTGTATTCTCAGAGATTAAAAACTAAGAAAGCATACTGTCTTCATAGTATTCCTCCTGTATTTCTCAAAATTTGTGCTTCTGAGCTTCCCCCTACCTTGGAGAATTATTTCGTCTTTGTCTTTCTACTTCAACCTACTTTTCTTGGCGGAAATGTGCTCTCATTCAGCATGTGCCATAAAAGAGGATCCATTTGAACCCTCCAGCCACCGTTTCATTTCTGTAATCTCCATTATTTCTTAAAGTTTTCGCATCTATTCTTAACAGAAAAATTTGAAAACATTCAAATTTTTCTAATCTTATCTGATCGCCAGTATAGCTTTTATAAAGAGTGCTCTACTGATGATCTTTTCCTTTTTTCTGGCTCTTGATCCTCCCTTCTTCGGCACTTCGGTGAAATCTTGGCTGTCGCGCTGGACATATCGAAAGTCTTCGATAGAATCTAGAACAAAGGTTTAATTTCTAAATTTCCCGCTTTTGGAATCGATCTATCTTTCTTTTCCTGTCGTTCAATAATAGCTGTTGTTGACGACCACCCTTGTTCCTTTAAATCTATTAATAGTGATATTTTTCAGGAATCCGTAGTATCTCTAAGTATTTTTCTACTTTTTTTGATGATCCTCTCGCTACTATTTCCTCTCATATCCACTCCTATGCTGGCTCCACCCTTCATTATTTCTTTCAGTTTGAAAGACGCCGTTCCCAACAGCAGCTAATTAACGCAAGAATGGTGGCTTTATCAGCTAACCTCTGATCTTTTTCTTATTTCAAATCGTGGCAGAGTAAACATGATCGTTTTCAGGGACTCAAACCTCAGTTCATCCATCTCTCTACTCGACACAACTATGCATCTTCTTCGAAATCAAACAACTCAAGAAGAAGTGAATGGAAGAATATAAATAAGAGATCTACATTAAAACTATATATCCCCCTCGGTTTGGTTTTGAAGAAGGGAAGTGGAGAAAAAGGCCTAAAAAAAATCTAGAAAAATGAGAAAGCAGATTTTATCGGGGAGCAAAATATAAAAAGAAAACTTTGTCAGAACACGTGCGTAGGTTAAATTCAAAAAATAAAACATTCCCTCTCACTACAACAGAAAAAAGATATTAAGTTACAATGATATTAAAATAAGACTAAAAAAGATATACAAAAAAGAGACATTATGGTGTATGTTAGGAAAGATCCGCGCATGGTGAATCAGGTCTGGAAATTAAAGGGCAATCGGAATTAGGTATATATTATATATATATAATATATATATTATATATATATATAATATATAATAATATAATATATATATATATATATATATATATATATATATATATATATATATATATATATATATATATTATATTATATATATATATATATATATATATATATATATATATATATATATATATATATATAATTATATATATATATATATAATATATATTAATAAATTTTTATATATTATATATTATATATATATATATATATGGGAAGAAG
>SEYY01013760.1:7500-17963 GCA_009176605.1 Armadillidium nasatum
TCTATAAATCTATCTCTCTGTGATCTTATCTCTTATTTCCTTTCCGGTCTTTCTTGGTCTGGCTGCTGTAAAGTGCCAATTTTAATTTTTAAATCTATAAATAGCGATGCTCCTCAAGGTTCTCTCCTATTCCCTGCTCTTCATCTATTTTTCATTATTATTCTTCTCTTTATCATTTAATGTTATCCAATGCTATGACAACAAATCCTCCCTTTATTTCTCCTTTAATTTTGAAAGATGTCTTAAATAACTTCAAAGAATTGATCCTTGTAGGGTAGCTTTGGAACAACTGATCTCTAATCTTTCTCGATTGTCTGTCTGAGGTACAGACAACGTGCTTGCTTTCAGTGCCTCAAAAACTCACCTCCTTCACCTTTCTACAAAACATAATTTTCCACACAATTAAACTTCGAAAGCACACAACTCATACCTTCGTCTGTAATTATTATTTTTGCTGTTTCTTTTCCATGTGAACTTTCTTGGCTAACAAGCCTAAAAGTAATTGCCTGCTCTGAAACGACTTCAAAATTTATTTTCATCATTCTAGCTTCTTGCTCTCTATAAGAACCTCAATCGTCCCTGGATAGAATACATCTCACATATCCCGGGTGATTTCACTCGCACATCCTTCTTAAAAGGATGAAGTTAGTGGCTTTGCTTTTTTATTTAATTATTCCACTCTAACTTACTCCTTTAATGTCTTTCAGCTTGTTGAAGTGATGTTTCGCTCTTATTATTCTATTGTTACTACAACGGTAACTGCTTTTCTAAATTCCCCAGTCGCAGGCCTCCTCATTTGAAGGGGGTTTCTGCGCACTCTTTTCTGCACAATCTCATCCTTTCTATATCCTGCTCTCCGACCCAAGACTTAACGGCTTTTCCCAATCATACGTTCTCCACTGAAAATGTGTGGATTATTCTCCGTTTTTCTATTTTCCCAATATTTTTTGACTTTCAGACTGGATGGATCTGCCTTTAATTTGGTCTCGGTTTGAATTTTTCCCAACTGGTAAAATTTGGTCTTTGACTTTTAGTACCGAAAGAAACAAAAATCACAACATTATCTTTTTTTCTTTTTTTATGACTGCTTCAATCTCGGCTGTAATAATAAGGGCTACATCTCTGCTTTTATTTCTGCTGTTATCTATGTTTGGATCACAACTTGCACTATGTAATTAGCCATAAATAAAATTCTGTTCTACTTCTTTATAATTATTTAAATTTATATCATAGCACACAATATAGTAATGGTAAAGTTTCTTCACCAAATCACCTCAGTTACATATATTTTTGATAAATTTTCTTGTTGAATAAATAATAAAAAATTTATTAAAAATTTAAAATTTAGTTACACAACTAAAAGTCACTTTAGCAAGAATGCGCAAAATTACAGAGAAACATTTACAAATACAATTTTTCCTTCATTTATTTCTGTTTTTTTCCCAGCAAAAGTCATTATTTTCACCATAGGTTTAGTTCAATATATATATATATATATATATATATATATATATATATATATTATATATATATATATATTATATATATATATATATATATATATATATATATATATATATATATATATATATAATTAGCTTGAAAGATGGAAGTGTCTGATGATATAATAAAAATCTTAATGTAATATCGTGAGAAAAATTCGTTTCTTCTGATACAGATGATTGAATTGTGAAATTGATACCGTACGTTAGCTAAATCGGACTCATTTTCGAATTTTAGAGAAACTTTATAATTCATGAGAATCATTTACTTCTCTCTAACCATTAATTAGGTACCATGTGTTATATTTTGATACTAAGTATATATCTACTACTCTAATTTAAAATTTTTGGATGTGCCAATTGCACAAATTACCATAAAATTTTCATATCACATTTACAAGCAGTAAAAAAGTTGTTTTTAGGAAATTGCATATATATTTTGCCCATTCTGAACTAGAAAAGAGAATCTATTTTGGAGAAACTAGATCCATACATAGATCAATTTTAATACTGACCAATGTATGGGCCAAATGGTACGACTTACGGTTTGAGAATGTTTGTTATGTATCATTGCCCGGTTAGGTATGCTGCATCAAAGACGTGTAACTCCGTACGGGCATGGAAAGAAATACCACTCGAAATCATAAAGCATACACCACCGAAGGGGAGTATCTCTTGCATTGTGCATGCAGCATATCGCACATGACGCCTCCGATAAACACTAGAACGTCCGTCGGAACTGAGAACTCGTCCGTAAATAGGATACTCGCCCAATCCTGGGGCCCTCCAATGCAGGTGTTGTTGTGTGAAAGCCATTCTTGCTCTTCGGTGCTCCCTTGTAAGCGGGGGCCATCTTGCTGGTTTTCATGTTATGCGAGGCGACGTCGAATGGTATTCGT
Organism: Armadillidium nasatum; assembly: GCA_009176605.1. Taxonomy (NCBI): domain Eukaryota; kingdom Metazoa; phylum Arthropoda; class Malacostraca; order Isopoda; family Armadillidiidae; genus Armadillidium; species Armadillidium nasatum. The sequence goes on from SEYY01013760.1 coordinate 9,902, forward strand.
GCTAATAAAGGTCTAATGGACAGTCTGCAGCTCGGCACAATGATCACGAGCTGTCATCAATCGTACATATCTGTCCTCTACGGCCGTTGTTGTTCGTGGCCTACCTTGGTGAGGCCACCTGGTGTGAACATGTGTCAACTCGTACCTCTGTAGTACCCTTCCGATGGCTGTAAGGAAGACCCCGAACCGTCTGCCCAGTTGGCTTTGGCCGTACCCTTCAGCTACCAGTGTCTTGATTGCCACACAGTCATCGCGTGTCAAACTCCGTCATAACATCTCCATTTTTCTTGCACAAACGTTAAAGGTTGAATACTCTCGATACCCGGCAAACCTGTGACGTTACTCTACGTCACCAACCGAATTTGGCTGGTTTTCCCTTTTACTGTATTTCGTCGATATTGCATTAGTCCATCGATGCTAAACTGCTTTATTTGGGTAAGTGCGGGCGCACACTTCTACACATAGGCACTACCATTACCTTAAAATATCGTCGGGACCTGGTAAATTGTAGATGGTGCATTAATTTTGCTCTTTATATATATATATATATATATATATATATATATATATATATATATATATATATATATATATATATATATATATATATATATCAGCACATCAAAATACCCCAAATCAGGTCTTATGATTTGAACGTCAGTTGGATATTTTTCCATGATGGAGTGTTATATTTTACCCTATTTCTACTGTTAAGCTTTAAATCAGCACTTAAACTTTCTTTCTTGGAGTCAAGACCCATTTTTGGTATCAAAAACCAATGTAATCAGATCATATATATATATATATATATATATATATATATATATATATATATATATATATATATATATATATATATATATATATATATATATATATATATATATTTTTTTTTTTTTTTATGTCTCCTCCGGTGGCAAAGGCCAGAGGCCTACCAAATTCCACCGAGTTGGGAAAGGTCTATTTTCATGGTCGATGGTGGCCGACGTGTCCAGACACACGGCGTTTGAAAGTATGCAAGTCAAAGGAAGTTGGGAAAACAGATTAAGGAGAGTGTGTCCAGACTTTACCAGTAGAGTATATGTAAGACTGAGCATAGCGGTTAAGTCTGGGGTCGGAGAGTTGGACAGAGAAAGGATGAGAATGTGTAGAAAGGCGTGTCGCACGAGCTCTTCTCAATGGAGGAGGTATGCAACGAGAGAGTTCAGAAGAGCAGTGTCCGTTGTAATAGCGATAGTAAAGAGAGTGACGCAACAATTCGACGGGCAGAAAGAGATTGTAGAGAGTTAGTAAGAGCAGGAGAGTTGATGAGACGAAATGCCCTTGACTCCACCTTCTCTAGGAGAGCTGTATGTGTGGAACCACCCCAGATGTGAGAAGCATACTCCATACAGGGGCGAACAACACCCCTATACAGAGCAAGCAACTGGGGTGGCGAAGAAATTCTGAAGGCGCCTCAGAACACCCAACCTCTTAGAAGCTTGTTTAGAAAGAGAAGTAATGTGATCTTTCCAAGAAAGATCACGAGAAAAAGAAACACCAAGAATATTAAGGACAGATGAAGGCATGAGTTGTGTGTTTTCGAAGAAGATATCATAGTTGTGTGGAAGATTGTGTCGAGTGGGGAGATGAAGGAACTGAGTTTTTGAGGCATTGAAAACAACCATGTTTTCTCTGCCCCAATTTGAAATACGAGAAAGATCAGAGGTTAGTTGCTCCAAGGCTACCCTTCTCGAGTCTATCAACTGCTGTTGGGTGGGACGTTTTTCAAAATGGAAGTAATAATGAAGGGTGGAGTCATCAGCATAGGAGTGGATAGGAGATGAGGTGAATAGAGAGAAGGTCATTAATGAGTAGAAAAAGTGTTGGAGATAGTACAGAGCCCTGAGGAACACCACTGTTAATAGATTTAAAGGATGAACGGTGGCCGTCTACAACAGCTGCTATAGAACGACCGGAAAGGAAATTAGAGAAGATCACAGAGAGAAGGATAGATACCGAAAGAGGAAGTTTAGAAATCAAAGCTTTGTGCCAGACTCTATCGAAGGTTTCGATATGTCCAGCGCGACAGCAAAAGATTCACCGAAATGCCGAATAGCGGAGGACCAAGAGTCAGAGAGAAAGAAAAGAAGATCACCAGTAGAGCGTTCTTTACGAAAGCCATACTGGCGATCAGAGATAAGATTAGAAGAATTGAGATGCTTCCAAATCTTCCTGTTAAGGATAGATTCGAAAACTTTAGAGAGAACGGAGGTCAAAGAAATAGGACGGTAGTTGGAGGGTTGAGAGGGTCCCCCTTCTTCGGCACAGGTTGAATGAGCGCCGTTTCCAGCAAGAAGGGAAGGTTGAAGTAGAGAGACAAAGACGAAATAGTTTACCGAGGCAGGGTGCAAGCTCGAAGCACAAGTTTTGAGAACCACAGGAGGAATACCATCGGGACCGTACGCCTTCTTAGTATTAAGCTCAGAGAGAGCAGAAATGACATCTTTAGAAGAAATTCTAATTTCAGGCATAATTGAGTTAGAGGGGGTTGAAGGAGGAGGAACAGCTCCGGAATCGTCTAAGGTTGAATTAGAGGCAAAGGTTTGAGCAAAGAGTTCAGCTTTAGACGAAGGTAAAACGGCAGTTGTGCCGTCGGAAGATATTAAAGGAGGGAAAGAGGAAGAAGCAAAGTTAGAGTTGACATTTTTTGCAAAATGCCAGAAAGAACGTGAAGAAGAGGAACCAGAAAGATTATTGCTTTTTCTACGGAGAAAGGAGTTTTTAGTGTTACGAAGGATAGATTTTGCACGATTCCGGGTGAAATATAAGTTAGCGTGAGTTTCTGGAGTTTGAAGACGACGGTAATCCCTGAAGGCAGCATCCCTGCGGCGGATAGCACGAGAACAAGCAGAGTTAAACCAAGGTTTGTTAGGTTTAGTAGAAGGGAAAGAATATGGAATGTATGCCTCCATGCCAGAGAGAATCACCTCAGTAATGCGTTCTGCACACTCCGAGGGACCCTCCCACGGAAGCAATAATCATTCCACGGGAAATCAAAGAAGTACGACCGCAAGTCCGACCAGCTTGCGGCACCGAAGTGCCACAAGCGTTTCCTTTCCGTAGAAGGGGGTCTTTCCTGCGGAAGACTTGAAGAGATAGAAGAGGATACAGAGATAAGAAGTGATCGGGGAACCCAGAGGAGGAAAGAGTTTAACAGTATAAGAGAAGGATTAGAAGTTAGGAAAAGGTCTAGAACGTTGGGTTCATCTCCAAGACGATCAGGGATACGAGTAGGGAGCTGCACCAACTGCTCAAGGTCGTTTTGGATAGAGAAAGGAAGGCACGTTCACCAGCTGTATCATGAGAACTAGAAGAAAGCCATTGGCGGTGGTGAACATTGAAATCACCTAATATGATGATTTCAGAGAAAGGAGAAGAAGAGAGAATGTGCTCTATTTTGGAGTTTAAATAGTCGAAGAATTTAGCATACTCAGTAGAATTAGGAGATAAATAAACTGAACAAATGAATTTAGTCGTAGAGTGGCAAGAGAGCCTAAGCCATAAGGTGGAAAATTCGGAAGACTCCAAATTAGAGACACGAGAACAAACGACATCGTTGCGCACATATGCACAACAACCGCCTTTGGCTGAAAATTGAGGATAGAGACAGTAGGAGGAAACAGAAAGGTTTGCTATCAGAACTCAAACATCTGAGTTTCGGTCAAGAATAAGAGGTGAGGTCTAGAAGAAGAGAGGTGATGTTCAACAAAGTGGAAATTAGAGTGCAGACGCGAATGTTGCAGAAATTAATGAAAAAAATAGGACCGTGCCAGGCAAGGCGGCCGATCTGGTGCACAACCCCATCACCGGAGGCCACCAACTCCCAAGTAGATAGGGGAAGGGGTGGATGAGGGCTATTTTTGGAAGCCGCCCCAGTGGCTTCTCCGAGGCTACCGAAGTTGACGCATTTTGATTATTTTTTTTTTTGAGATGTGTTAGAAATGTTTATGTATGTAAAGGAGAGCCTCCGTGTAGAAGAAGGTGAGCGCGAAAGGGAGCGAACCATTGGGCACCGAGATGAGATAGGAGTACCTTTAACACCCCGTATACCAACAGGTAATCTCATCGCTCGGGAGCGCTACTTCCCTCCCCCCGTAATAATATATATATTATATATATATATTAATATATATAATATATATATATATATATTATAATATATATATATCAGGGGGCTCGGGACCTGTGCAGGTTTGTAAAACCACCACTATATACAACTCGCTAGTGTACACTGTTATTTATTAATTTTTATTTCTTAATTTTTTTTTTTAATAGGATTAAATATTTAATAAATTGCATCTTTTTATAACTCTCCAATGAAGCGTTATTTAATGTAATAAAAAAGGTCATACAATTTTGATTAGTTATTCAAAACCAAGAAAATACTGCATGTTGTTTGAAGAAATTTTGGAAATGGACGAGAGAATTGTGTATGCACAATTGCTGCACAAGCGTTTGTCTTCTACCGATATGGTTTGCAAAGGAAATGCAAACATTCCGCACGCACAAAACATTTTATCGCACGAAATATTTTGAAAGAAATATATATATATATATATATATATATATATATATATATATATATATATTATATATATATATATTATATATATATATATTATATATATATATTATATTTATTATTTTTATTTTACTCAAGTTTAGAAGTGATGTAGTTAAATATTTGTGATGCCTTAATTATTATTATTATTGTAGTTCAATTAATTATCGCTTGTAAAATTTGAAAGTGCCTAAAAATAAGAAAAATAAGAGAATTTAAAATATTTTAATTAGTTCGTTTGTAATTTGAAATGTTAATAATGTTGAAAAAAATTGAAAATTTTGAAATTGGCTGTCAATGCTTTCCTATTATAAATGTAATTAAATAAAAATTTATATATATATATATATAATATATATATATATATATATATATATATATTATATTATATATATAATATATATATATATATATATATATATATATATATAAATAACAAATAGTTTAAGTCATAATGAACATTCAATTAAAAAAAATATTTAAAAAATCCTTAATAAAATCGTACTTTAAGCATCGTATGTTTGGCAGCACAGGCATATTTATGCTTCGTCCGTAAGTAACAAAAAATTTTTAAAAACTTAGGAGATTAATGGTTTACGATATATATATATATAATATATATATATATATATTATATATTATATATATATATATAATATATATATATATATTTATATATATATATATTATTATATATGGATTTATCTAAATACAGTTCAGTGGGTGCTCTTGCCACTGATGGAAAATAATCTCCGGCATCCGCGATAGGCCTGGCAAGCCAGCGGTATCCGCCGTGGGCCCGTGATAACCCAAGGATCTTCCTCGAAAAATCCAATGACAGGACGAAAGTCCTTCCTGGGGGAAGACGATATAATAATATATAATATATATATATATATATATATATATATATATATTATATATATATATATATATATATATATATATATATATATATAGAGAGAGAGAGAGAGAGAGAGAGAGAGAGAGGTATTTAGTAGTGGCACTACTAAAACAATAAATAAATGAAAATGAAGAAATAAAATAAAATAAAAAGCTGACACCTGACTAATGAACCTTTGACAATTCTTTTAATGAACATCCGAAAAGTTTTTTTTCACATTCTTCATTCTCTAATTACTTTTCATTAGTTTTTCTTTAAAATCATTTTTAAATAGATTGAACAGTCAAAACTTTTTTTATTTTAACGTAAAAGAAAACAAATATAAATTAAATAAATAAAAAAAAAAGAAAATTTAATTATAAAATTAAATAAAGTTACAAGCAACTGCAAAAAGAAATATTTCACATCATTTTGAAAGGGGAGTTTATTTATTCTTTTAAAATTATTTTATTTCTCCTTGTTTCATTCTTCTTATTTCTCTGTTTAAAGAATTGTAAAAGATTCTAATTTCCAAGAGTAAAAGAATACGTATTGGTTTTGCAGCATAAAGCAACTCTCTCGGCGAAAACATTACAATGATACAGTGATTAAGAATGCAAAATCTACAAAAATACAGTAAAATATCAGTAATGAAATATTTTAAGTTACTTTGCCACTTATATCATACTTTGTTTTTATGAGTGCTCCTCCCTATTAAAATTAAATAACACAATGCGGATCGGCGTTAAATAAATTTATAATTTATGAAATATGTGGCACCCTAATATAATATATATATATATATATATATAATATATATATATATATATATATATATATATATATATATATATATTATATATATATATATATTATATATATATATATCATGAAAATGTGCAAATGTTTAGTCAAATTGAGTAATTTTAACACGCAGAGACCTTCCTTCTAAATTTATAATTTTTTTCCTTTTTATTGCTATTTAAGATTTATCTCATATGGAGTAATTGATATAGTTTAAACTGATAATAGTCATAAAATTTTAATTTGTTAATATCCTTTGATGGAAAGAGTTATCACAGACTGTAGAAGTAGCTTGAGAAGTGTAATAAATGATAAGAAATAGGTTCAAACTGATTAATACGATGTTAGTTTAAGCATGAACCAGGTTTATGCTTGGATGTGAAATTGTGGTTTCTAAATCTTCATAGTTAACTTGCTAAATAATTTGTTTGCAATATTTTTGCAAGTTTAAGGTTTATAATGTCAAATCGAAAATAAATATTTCTTGTTGGTCATATGAAACACCAAATAACGGGAGGTAAGCTTTTGTTTAAAAGGAGACTGATGAAAAGTTTTTTTACAATATACTTGTGACCAAATTAAATCTTGATGAAAGTTCAAGCCTTGTAATTGATGAGAGCATCATATTTTCGCGGAAAGTCAGAATTGGTATACGAGAACGACACAAATGCAAAGAAAAATTTATAAAGTTGAATGAGGAATGACGCCAGTTAATAAAAAAATAAAATAAAAGAAAGTGAATATTTTAGTGGAAAGAAAACTTTTATTAAAAGTTCAGATAATGTATTTGATATTGCTCATTAAACTGCACTACAAATGATAAAAATTAATAAAGACAAGCAATTTCTGATGAAGCAAAGAGAAAAAGGAAGTCCAGGTTCAATGTTAAGAACTGATATGAAACAAACTAATAAAGAAAAACGAAAATCTGATCGTCAAAAGCGGGAAGAAGAAAGAAGACAAAAGATTTCTGAATTACTGTCAACATCATCAGGTACAATTTCACTGTTTTTACTATAATATTTGTCGATACCAACTTTTGTAACAAAATATTAAATTGAATTGAATTTTTCAGAAACTCAGACTTTTACAGATTCCTTATCCTCCGTAAGTTCCAGTCATAATTGGATAACAGATGAAGAATCCGGAACAACTAAGGTTATTGTTCCTTCGAAGAGTAAAAGAGCACGAATAGAAATTTTAACTCGTCGATTGGCGGCAACTTTAGACAAATGCAAAATAGTGAAAGAGATGCAGTTCATTTATTATATCTTTTTTAGATGCTGTCTCCTTAGATTCTTCTGAATACATTATTAATTATACTTCCATTTAAAAAATAAAGAAAAGTATCGCAAGTTGTATAGTGAAAAGATAAAGAAAGACATTTCTATATGTTAATAAATGCAAGTGATGTAACAATTCATAGGGACACAAAAGATTTTCTGATTCAACATCTCTACTGAATTTTTGCACAAAAGAAAACATCCACAGGAATGGAATAATTTAGAGGATAATCAGAAAGGGAACAAAATAATAGAACAATTGAAAGTTATTAACGATTAGCTGAAAAGAGGAATAAAGCTAATGCAAGAATTTAATGACCAAATAACCAAAGATGAAGACCAGAAGCAATTCAAATATATAAATAATATTTTAGGTTAAATTCAACAATTATTATTTACTTTAAAAATACTTTGCAGGCTTATTCAAGATTACCGAAATGAAGTATCCAAAAACAACATTACCTGTACAACAGAAACCTTTCAATTAGT
>SEYY01013761.1:0-12500 GCA_009176605.1 Armadillidium nasatum
ATTTGGCAAGGAATTATAATAAAGACCTAAAAAGTTTTTTTAGCTTCTATAAATTTAAAAGTAAGGATAAGAAAATTGGCCCAATTAAAATTGATGAAATTTAGTAAGTTCAGATAAGGAATTGGTTAATATTTTCAATGCTTATTTTGCATCAGTGTTTACTGAGGAAAGGTTGGATAACAGTTTATAGAGTAATAACTCTAGTATACATGTAATGAATAGGTGTACAGCATTTGAAATTGAGTTAAATGAAATTAAATCTTTACTAGAACATATTGACCCAAATAAGGCAGCAGGTCCTGATGGTGTATATGGTAGAATTCTAAAAGAGGGGAGTAGCAGTATTGCAAAGGCACTGTATTTGATTTTTAAACGATCTATTGCTTTTGGAGAGGTACCTGAGGACTGGAAAATGGCATATGTGGTGCCCATTTTTAAAAAAGGTAGTAAGGAAGATCTAGGAAACTATAGGCCAGTTAGTTTAACATCTCTGGTTGTGAAAAGTTTTGGAAAAGTTACTGAAAAGTCATATATAGAAGCATTTAGATGATAACAAGATACTATATAACTCCCAGCATGACTTTAAAAATGGTAGATTATGTCAGGACAAATCTACTAGAATTTATAGAATATATTACTGAATGCACAGACAGGGGACCTAGAGAGTTCATTGACTGGTTGGTGAGAATGTTTAATGTGTGTTGGAAGGAGGGAGAGTGCCTCAGGAACGTCAGGACTCTTGCATTACAAAGGAAAAGGTGATAAGATAGTTTGTAAAAATTATTGGGGGATTAGTCTGCTAAGAGTAACAGGAAAGATTTATGGGAAGGTGTTAGTGACGAGAATGAAAGAATTGACAAGTGAGGGAATGGGTGAGGAACAAGGGGGTTTTAGGGAGGGTGGGGGATGTTTGGATCAGGTATTCACACTGAGATTGATTACCGAGAAATTTCGTTAAAAAAAATAAAATGGGTTATGTATGTTTTCTAGTTATGAAAAAAGCATACGATTGAGTATGCAGGAGGAAGTTTTTCGAAATACTAATGGAAACGGAGCTGAAAGGGAATAGACTGAAAGGAATCAAAACTTTTTATGCGAATTGTAGATCAAGGGTGAGGGTGAAGAGGAAACTAGCTGATTGGTTTAGCATAGAAGTGGGATTGAGATAGGGGTGTGTAACGTCGCCATGGTTATTTATTCTATTGATAGATGATGTAGTTAGAGAAATGGAGAGAGAAGGGAAGAATATTAGGTTGAGAAATATGGAGGGTGAATGAGGTGTGAACGTTTTACCTTTTGCAGATGATGTGTTATTTGTGGCAGAATCTGGAAAAAAAGTTGAGGATACTGGTGAGAGAGTCTAAGGGGAAATGTGCAAACATGAGAGTGAAAGTCAATCCAGCGAAAAGTAAAGTTATGAAGATTGAAGGTGGGGATGAGGAGATGTGGAGGGAGGAATAGGGGGCGTAGAAGTGGGAGGAAGGAAACTTGAGGAGGTGGATGAATTCAAATATCTAGGAATGTTGGTGAAAAGTAAGGGTGGGACGGAAAAAGAAATAAAGAATAGAGTGGTTGAGGGAATAAAAGTATTGGAGGGAGCCTAGGAGAAGTATGGAAGAAAGGAAATATTTCGAAAGAAATAAAGATAAGAATGTTTGAACGTATGCGTTTACCTTCTGCTATGTATGGGTGTAAAACATGGATGATAAATGCTCGGGCGAGGAAAAGTTTTAATGTCTTTGAGATGAGAAGGATTGATAGGATTAGAAATGAAAGATTAAGGGAGATGTGTAAATGGAAGAGGGGTGTAATGGATAGAGCGGAGGAGGGTGCGCTAAAATTGTTTGGACATATGTGTAGAATGAATGAGAACAGAATGGTGGGCAATGTACTTAGATCCGAGGTGGATGGGGGTAGTGGGAGGGGAAGGCGAAAGTGGATATATATATATATATATATATATATATATATATATATATATATATATATATAATATATATATATATATATATATATATATATATATATATATATATATATATATATATATATATCCTACCTAGGAATATTCTACAATTTTAGTTTAGAAGAGGGCAATAGACCTGCGGAGGACAGAGTGAAATGGAGGGGGGGGGGGATGAAAGGGGTTGAAAGGTAGGAATATGTATGTTTGTGAGGAAAATGTGGCGGGCACCACCCCACGAGAGTGGGAGAGGTGATAGTGAAATAAATAAATAAAAAATAAAATAAAAGTAGGTCTTCATTTAAAAGAGAATCCCCTCAGCTATGAGTTCTGGACGCTCGGAGAAACGCTTCTTGGTGAAGTAGTTACCATTAATTAAATGGAAAGTCAGATAAATACAAATGAAAAACCGACAAGATCCAAAAGAATATTATGAACTCATGATTCCAGCCTCAGGCCAAAAATCACTCTCCGGTGTATCACTTAATACTTATTAACAAATTAAAAGCAAATTTATAAGAACTTTCCATACTTTATCTTCCCTTGAAAATTTGATTTAACCGAAAGAAAAAATTTGTTAAAGTTGATGCAATTCTGAGAACTGAGGAGTGATCACCGACGAAGAGTCATTACCGAAGAAGAGTCATCACCGAAGAAGAGTCATCACCGACCTCTTAATCTTTAAGATTCAAACTTGTAAAACTAAAACTAAAGGAGGCTCTTTTAAAGGAAAAATAAAATTGCGTGCGAGATCCGTATGGCAAATAATTCAGATTGGAAGTCAGAGGATAATCGCATTAATTTGGACAACTGATAAGGATGGGGGAAATTGCTAATCCGAAGGAAAGAGGCCTCCTGAAAGGCCAAGGAAACACCCACTTCAAATAGCGAAAGAACTGACGAGGGAAAGAGAGGAAAAATCAAGAGGATACAATTTACCAATCATAAAGGGTACGCACTTAAACGTTTTTGTCTGAGGATCAAACAAAAGACAACGGCTCATAATGATAACCAACAGTTTTCTCCTGGTTCGATCCCACTTGGGGATCCTAGGAATATTCTACCTAGAAAAGTTCATCTCCTAGAATAGGGCAATGCCGTGAGATGTGAACTTATATATATATATATATATATATATATATATATATATATATATATATATATATATATATATATATATATATATATATATATATATATATATATATATATATATATATATATATATATATATATATATATATATATATATATATATATAAACATTTACGTACATACATTTATTTTCTTGTGAAGTAAAGAAGAAAAAATGTGAGGCTTCAATGTTTGAATGAAGCGAGAATGAAATTTGAGTAAAGTTTGGACGTGTTGAGCTCAACCTCTAATAAGAAATAGAAAAGAGTTTGGCAGAAGCGACAATGGCTACAACTCAGTAGTAAAGAGAGGCAATAGCGTTTGTTTATGTCTTTATCAAAAGAATATTATGAGCTCATGTCTGCCTCTTTAATCAATAGAGAATATTGGATCGGATGCGGAGCGAAAGGAAATAGAATGGAGGGAGGCCGCACAAAAGATCCACCTTGGACGTATCAAATGTAAGATGATATAAAGTTAGCAGACAATGAAGGGAGGGACTCTTTCTCTCCTTCGCTCATTTTATTCCACACTTTTTGTTCAGCGTCACAAAATAAATTTATTTCAAACCTAAAATATTCTTTAGTGTTTGTCCTCTCCTCTTATAAATATTTCACAATTCCAATACTTCTATACCATTTATATATATATATATATATATATATATATATATATATATAATATATATATATATATATATATATATATATATATATATATATATATATATATATATATATATATATATATATATATATATATATATATATATATATATATATATATATATATATATATATATATATATATATATTATATATATATATATATATATATATATATATATATATATATATATATATATATATATATATATATATATATATATATATATATATATATATATATATATATATATATATATATATATATATATATATATATATTATATATATATATATATATATATATATATATATATATATATATATTGTTTAAGAAAACTGCTTTTCGAATATGTACTGAATTTCATAAGAAAATTAATGATTTCATAAATGTAAATGTTGTCGGATATTTAGTTATAGCAGGAGTAAGTCGGAGCTGAACGGAAGCCAGAGCCGGATCTGGAGCTAAAACTGGAGCTTGAGTCTGTTAAAAAATTGTCTGTTCTCATTTACCGTCATTAAAAAGAGTAAATAAAATCCAATTCACATTTTTGGTCAAACATTTCAAATAAAATTTTCGTTTTAGATTCAAATTTTTCGTTTTATCTTAATTTAAATATTTTTTTAAATTATATATTTATAAAAATCTATTTACAGCTTAATAATAATAATAATAATAATAATAATAATAATAATAATAATAATAATAATAATAATAATAATAAAAATAAATATTCTTTGATGCTTGTAAGTGAAAGACGATGTGAATTTTATTCTCAGATTTAAAACTTGTAAAATAAAATTCAATTAATGCAATATAATATATATATATATATATATATATATATATATATATATATATATATATATATATATATATATATATATATATATATATATATATATATATATATATATATATATATATATATATATATATAAGTTGTTAATTTAGTTTGAGTGCGTGTGGTTTTTTGATATTATCGCGAGTTTGTTGCGTTGCTCAGTTTTCGGGTTGATAAGAAGGACAGAAAGGAAAAGAAAAAAATCTGTGACCACCACTCATATTGTGTCGTCCCACGGGGGTCTAATTGCTTAATGGGGAACTTGTAAAGATAAATATACTTCGCTTCTTAGACCGCTCCATCAGTAAAAACGAGATTTTAACAACACACAAACACACATTCGCACACACGCACACACACTAACGCACACACACACACACACACACACACATATATATATAATATATATAATATATATATATATATATATATATATATATATATATATATATATATATATATATATATATATATATATATATATATATATATATTAATATTACCTCTGGTGGGCAAAGGCCAGAGGTCTACCAAGTTACCACCAGAGTTAGGGAACAATCCAGAAATCGGGTCAATTTAAAGGCCGACATGTCCCGATACACGGCGTTTAAAGGTGTGTAAGTCATAGGAAGTTGGAAAAATAGAAGAAGGGAGTGTGTTCCAGACTTTACCAGTAGAGTACATGTAAGATTGAGCATAGCGGTTAAGTCTGAGGTCGGAGAGTTGGACACAGAAAGGATGGGAGTGTGTAGGAAGGCGTGTCCCACGAACCCTTCTCAATGGAGGAGGTATGTGACTAGAGAGTTCAGTAGTGTCCATTGTAATAGCGATAGTATAGAGAGAGTGACGCAACAATTCGACGGGCAGAAAGAGATTGGAGAGAATTAGTGAGAGCAGGAAGGTTGATAAGTCGAAAAGCTCTAGACTCCACCTTTTCCAGGAGAGCTGTATGTGTGGAACCACCCAAATGTGTGACGCATACTCCATACAGGGGCGAACAACACCCCTATACAGAGCAAGCAACTGGGATGGTGTAAAGAAATACTAAGGCGCCTCAGAACACCCAACCTCTTAGAAGCTTGTTTAGAAAGAGAAATAATGTGATCTTTCTAAGAAAGATCACGAGAAAAAGAAACACCAAGAATATTAAGGAGAGATGAAGATTTGAGTTGTGTGTTTTCGAAGAAGATATTATAGTTGTGTGGAAGACTGTGACGAGTAGAGAGATGGAGGAATTGAGTTTTTGAGGCATTGAAAACGACCATGTTTTCTCAGCCCCAATTTGAAATGAGAGATAGATCAGAGGTTAGTTGCTCCAAGGACACCCTCCTTGCTTCTATTAACTGTTGATGGGAGGGGCTCCTTTCAAAATGAAAAGAGTAATGAAGGGTGGAGTCATCATCATAGGAGTGGATAGGAGATGAAGTAATAGAGAGAAGGTCATTAATGAAAAGCAGAAAAAGTGTTGGGGATAGAACAGATCCTTGAGAAACACCACTACTAATAGATTTATAAGATGAACGATAGCCGTCTACAACAGCTGCTATAGAACGGCCGGAAAGGAAATCAGAGAGAAGGTCACAGAGAGAAGGATAGATTCCGAAAGAGGGAAGTTTGGAAATCAAAGCTTTGTGCAAGACTCTATCGAAAGCCTTCGAAATGTCCAGCGCCACAGCAAAAGATTCACCGAAATGCCGAAGAGTGGAGGACCAAGAGTCAGAGAGAAGGGAAAGAAGATCACCAGTAGAGCGTTTCTTACGAAAGCCATACTGGCGATGAGAGATAAGATTAGAAGAATTGAGGTGTTTCCAAATCTTCCTGTTAAGGATTGATTCGAAAACTTTAGAAAGAACGGAGGTCAAAGAAATAGGACGGTTGAGAAGAGTCCCCCTTCTCCGGCACAGGTTGAATGAGCGCACGTTTCCAGAAAGAGGAGAAAGTTGAAGTAGAAAGACATTATATTTAAACTCCGTCGCAGTTGCTCTCTCCTTACAATTTAACTCCGTCGCAGTTACTTCCTCCTTACAATTTAACTCCGTCGAAATTGCTCCCTACTTACAAGGGTGTCGTTCGTGCTTGTTTCGAAATTACATTTAATATCTGAGGTGATTTCACTCATACAAATTGTTACAAAAATGAACAAAATAACCTAACGAGTCTCTCATTCTCACAGTCTCGCTTTAATCTCTTTCAAAAAAAAAAAAAAAAAAAAATATATATATATATATATATAATATATATATATATATATATATATATATATAATATATATATATATATATATATATATATATATATATATATATATATATATATATATATATATATATATATATATATATATATATATATATATATATGTAGCCTATTGTCCAAAATGCTGTTAGTTCGAATCCCATTATAAAGATATACATAATAAAATTTTTACATTTCCATTTCCCTTCCATGGATCTAAAAATCCTTTTCTGCTCCAAGTGGAAGAGTGCACACTATTGCTTATGAAGTATATAGTTCGAATCTCAGTTTGTTTAATTAATTATTTATGCATAATAATAAACATTTCTAGAGTTGTGACAGGCTTAGCAAGACGACAACCGTCATATTCCTACTCAAGAAACTAGTCTTGCCTCGAAACCCTAACCAACCTTTGAATGAATAACCACGGTGCAAATGTTTTCTCTAAGACGGCTCACAAGTGCACTTAAAAGGAGTATGCTCAATATATATATATATATATATATATATATATATATATATATATATATATATATATATATATATATATATATATATATATATATATATATATATATATATATATATATATATATATATATATATATATATATATAGCAGCAATAGCTATCTATTACTATTGAAATTATTCTTGTGAAGACTATAGTGACGTAGTTCTTCCTTTTAAGACAGCTTGTTCTATCGTTTTTTTCACGCAGTTTTATTCTAATTCTATCGAGCCCTTTGAGCCCATACTTAGCTGATATGCTCATTCTTTCATATACACTACTGGTAAAATCTGGAATCCACTTTCAATTATTTTCCACACTTACACTTTTAAACACCGTGTATCGGTACATGTCTGACTCTAATATGGAATTTATTTTTTCTTTATGTGATTTCGCATTTTTTTCCTTTTCGATATATATATATATATATATATATATATATATATATATATATATATATATATATATATATATATATATATATATATATATATATATATATATATATATATATATATATATATAATGAGTAAATGAAGAGATGGTGTTAATCCTTCGATGACTGTCAGTTGAAAATATTGGTAATCGGGATTTAGTTTATTTGGATTAGTGACTGGGATTTGGGATCGGTAGCGGGATTTCTGTCCCGATAAAATCCTTAAGACGGTCATTAAGGCCGATCTGAATTTCACGCTTCATAACTCCATTTCGAGACTAACAATGAACAAGAGAAGAGAAAGAATCTTTGAATGGACTCATTAGGAAAAAAAAGAAAAAAAAGAAGGATAAGGAGAGAGAGATCGAAGGCGAGGAAAAAAGAGGGGATATATGGGAAGGGAGGAAGAAAGAAAGAGAAGAGAGCGAGAGAGAGGGATAAAGAGGGGGATTTGTGGGAAGGAAGAGAGAGTGAAAGAGAGGAAGAGAGAAAGAAAGAGGAGAAGAGAACGAAGGAGAGGAAAAAAGAGGGGGATATATGGGAAAAGAGAGAGAAAAAAGAGAGAGTGAGAGAGAAGAAGAGAGGGAAAAAGAGGGGGATATATGGGAAGGAAGAGAGAGAGAAGAAGAGAATGAGGGAGAGAGGAAAAAAGGTGGGATATATGGGAATTAAGGGAGAGGGAGAGTGAGAGTGAGAGAAGAGAAGAGAACGAGGGAGAGGGAAAAGATATATATATTATATATATAATATATATATATATATATATATATATATATATATATTAATATATTTATATATATATAATATATATATATATATATATATATATTATATGTGTGTGTGTGTGTGTGTGTGTGTGTGTGTGTGTGTGTGTGTGTGTGTGTGTGTGTGTGTGTGTGTGTGTGTGTGTGTGTAAGGAGGTAGGCACCGTTGGAATCGATAAGATTCCCCTTTAGGCATATGTGGTGTGAGGAAACAAAAAATCCGATGCTCTTCGTTATTCATTGGTTCATTCTTTTCACCTTTTATCTTCCCTTCCTTCCTACACACGAATTTTTATTGGTTTGATCAGAAGGCACTCCTTTTCGCACACCCTCTTACACCATAAAATCTCTTTTTAGAAAATTTATTTATATTAACGGAGAAAATAAATATAGAAACCAAGGAAGATGGCTTCCATAAATAACCGATGGTCCAACCACAACTCCATCACTACTTGCAAGTTGACAGCCTCAATTGATGAGGTATCTACCACCATGGAATTGCCCTGCTTGCTCCAATCACTGCACTTCTTTCTTAAATAATTTCTACAATATTCGAGGTTTTTATTTTCATAAATATATATATATATATATATTATATATATATATATATATATATATATATATATATATATATATATATATATATATATATATAATATAATATATATAATATAGTCAACACACAACCATTCTTTCTCTTATTCGCCTTGGTATTATTCTTCAGATAGCAAACCCTTCTCTCTATTCCCACTTTTTGTCTCAATCTTCAATTTATCAAAGTGGTGCTGGGCTTATGTGCTCAATGACGTATTTGTTTTCGTGTCTCTAATCAGAAATTTGAATATTGTAGCCCAATGTTGATGAAATTCGTTTTGGTCCAAAAGTTTTTTTTTATAGTTTTAATGGTAGGAAGAATTACTCTCCCTTTTTTTCTTTTAACGACTTGAAGATACTTCAGAATCATAGAAAAGATTTATCGATTGTTGTTTGCAGACCGAACAAAGGGAAAGGCCTTGTAATTATTGACAGACCATGTTATACAGAATTCTCCCAAATTTTGGCCCATGACAGGTGATATTTTTAAACATATTTTGAGAATTGGAAGTAAAAATAATAACTTCTAAGACCCTCAAAAGAGAGTTAAAGGATTCGGTGTGCCTTGTTTTTTGAGGGTTCTTAGAAAGTTATTAATTTTATCTTCAATTCTCAAAATATGTTTAAAAATATCACCTGTCATGGGCCAAAATTTGGGAGAATTCTGTATAACATGGTCTGTCAATAATTACAAGGCCTTTCCCTTTGTTTGGTCTGCAAACAACAATCGATAAATCTTTTCTATGATTCTGAAGTATCTTCAAGTCGTTAAAAGAAAAAAAGGGAGAGTAATTCTTCCTACCATTAAAACTATAAAAAAAAAACTTTTTGGACCAGAAGCGAATTTCATCCAGACATTGGGTACAATATTCAAATTTCTGATTAGAGACACGAAAACAAATAACGTCATTGAGCACATAAGCCCAGCAACCAACTTTGACTCCAAATTGAAGATTGAGACAAAAAGTGGGAATAGAGAGAAGGGTTTGCTATCTGAAGAATAATACCAAGGCGAATAAGAGAAAGAATGGTTATGTGAACCAAAATATGACATATATATATATATATATATATATATAAATTAATATATATATATAATATATATATATTAATAATATATATATAATATATATATATAATATTATGAAAATAAACCTCGAATATTGTAGAAATTATTTAAGAAAGAAGTGCAGTGATTGGAGCAAGCAGGGCAATTCCATGGTGGTAGATACCTCATCAATTGAGGCTGTCAACTTGCAAGTAGTGATGGAGTTGTGGTTGGACCATCGGTTATTTATGGAAGCCATCTTCCTTGGTTTCTATATTTATTTTCTCCGTTAATATAAATAAATTTTCTAAAAAGAGATTTTATGGTGTAAGAGGGTGTGCGAAAAGGAGTGCCTTCTGATCAAACCAATAAAAATTCGTGTGTAGGAAGGAAGGGAAGATAAAAGGTGAAAAGAATGAACTAATGAATAACGAAGAGCATCGGATTTTTTGTTTCCTCACACCACATATGCCTAAAGGGGAATCTTATCGATTCCAACGGTGCTACCTCCTACCACACACACACACCCACACACAACACACAACACACACACACACAACACACACACACACCCCACACACACCACACACACACACATTATATATATATTAATATATATATTTATAAAATATATAATATATAATAATACTATATATATATATTATATATATATATATACTATATATTATATATATATATAATAATATTATATATAATATCTTTCCCTCTCCCTCGTTCTCTTCTCTTCTCTCACTCTCACTCTCCCTCCCTCTTAATTCTCCCATATATCCACCTTTTTTCTCTCTCCTCATTCTCTTCTCTCTCTCTCTCCTTTTTTTTTTTTTTTTTTTTTTTTTTTTTTTTTTTTTTTTTTTCTCTCTCTTTTTTCTCTCTTTTCCCATATATCCCCCTCTTTTTTCCTCTCCTTCGTTCTCTTCCCCTTTCTTCTCTCTCCTCTCTTTCACTCTCTCTTCCTTCCCACAAATCCCCCTCTTTATCCCTCTCTCTCGCTCTCTTCTCTTTTTTCTTCCCTCCCATATATCCCTCTTTTTCTCGCCTCGATCCTCTCTTCTCTTATCTCTGCTTTTTTCTTTTTTTTCCTAATGAGTCCATTCAAAGATTCTTTCTCTTCTCTTGTTCATTGTTAGTCTCGAAATGGACTTATGAAGCGTGAAATTCAGATCGGCCTTAATGACCGTCTTAAGAATTTTATCGGGACAGAAATCCCGCTACCGATCCCAAATCCCAGTCACTAATCCAAATAAACTAAATCCCGATTACCAATATTTTCAACTGACAGTCATCGAAGGATTAACACCATCTCTTCATTTACTCATTATATATATATATATATATATATAATATATAAATATATATTATTAATAATATAATATAATATATATATATTATAATATATATATATATATATATATCGAAAAGAAAACGAAACACTATCACATAAAGAAAGAATAAATTCCATATTAGGTCGACATGTGATGATACACGGTGTTTAAAAGTGTAAGTGTGGAAAATAATTGAAAGTGGATTCCAGATTTTACCAGTAGTGTAATGAAAGACATAGCATATCAGAAGTATGGGCTCAAAGGGCTCGATAGAATTAGAATAAAACTGCGTGAAAAAAACGATAGAACAAGCTGTCTTAAAAGGAAGAACTACGTCACTATAGTCTTCACAAGAATAATTTCAATAGTAATAATAAAAACAAAAAAAAAAAAAAAAAAAAAAAAAAATATATATATATATATATATATATATATATAAAATATAATATATTATATATATATATAATATATATATATATATATATAAATATATATATATATAATTAGACATACTCCTTTTAAGTGCACTTGTGAGCCGTCTTAGAGAAAACATTTGCACCGTGGTTATTCATTCAAAGGTTGGTTAGGGTTTCAAGGCAAGATAACTATTTCTGGTAGGAAATGACGGTGTCGTCTTGCTAAGCTGTCACAACTCTAGAATGTTATTACTTATGCAAAATAATTTAACAAACTGGATCGAACTAGGTACTTCAATAGCAATATGTGCAACTCTTCCACTTGGAGGCAGAAAAGGATTTTTTAGATCCAGTGAGGGAAATGAAAAGTAACCATGTTATATGTATACTTTATAATGGGATCGTAACTAACACATTTGAACATAGGCTTAACATTTATATATATATATATATTATTATATAAATATATATATATATAATAATTTATATATATATATATTATATATATTAATTAATTATATAATATATATATAATATATATAAATTAA
>SEYY01013762.1:0-32500 GCA_009176605.1 Armadillidium nasatum
TCCATTTTATATAAATATTTATTTCCAGCTTAATAGGACCGAACTTTTGTTCACGACAGTACATATGACCAATACTTTGATGTCTAAAGCTCATATCTGGCCAATCTGGGAACGAGAGAGAATGGGACACACTAGACTATATATTAAAATTAGATGTATTTACACATTTGAATGAAGAATAAAAAAAAATAATTTAATTCCTCCTTAAATTAATGTCAAATTTCTTAAAATAATAGAAATTTTTAAAATATACATTTTCAATTTCATCGTCAAAAACTTCATAATCGTCCTATCAATTTTTAAAGCAAAAAGTTTTTTTTTTTTTTTTTTTTTTTTTTTTAAACAAAATCTTTCATATTATATTACATTATTTCCATTATTACTAAAGGGTCTCTTCTCATTTTCTTTTCTCTTTAAATAAACATATGCATAAATATAATTTATATCGTTACATGCTCACTCACTTCTATATAAAAATAGAGAGGAAAAACGCATGTACACTAAAAATACTGAATACTTCCATTATATACATACGGAAAAATTATTATATATATTAAAAATATTATTCGTTCTCCTCCTCATCGAAGACACTGTCGAATCGTAATATAGACAGGTCATACTAATCAAATTTTAAAAAAAAATTTATTCTTCCATTTTTAAAGGTCTATTTCAGGTTTAAATTCTTTTTCTGCACTAATGAAAACTCTCAGTATTATACCCAGCTATATTAAAAATGCATAGTTGTAGGTGCAAAGAGTCCCCGTTGGAGGGGAGGTGCAAGCCCTCTCCCCATTTTCATTTTATATATATATATATATATTATATATTATATATATATATATATATATATATTATAATATATATATATATTATATATATATATATATATATATATAATATATATATATATATATAATATATATATTATATATTATAATAAAGGTATGTTATTGGGGTAAACTGCCGGCCATGGAATTATTGCATAATAGTAATGGGCGCAACATCTCAAGGTGTCAGATTGTTCAAAAGTTGCTAAATCTGACAACCTGTCAGATCTGCCTCGCGTTCTTTCGTGAGGTTATTTGTCATGCCGTTACTCTTTTTTGTTTTACTCCTAGGGGAGTGTTCAAGGCCACTTGGAGGGTTGTGCTACCCTTAATGGAGGAGAGTACCCCCTGAGGGTGTTGATGGCATATTCCCGCACCAAACTAGATTTTTTTTATTTATCTTTAAATTTTTATAATTCAAAAAAATTTTTTTGAAGGGTTTTTGGAAGGCGGAGCTTCATCAATTTTTTCGGGGTGGATTTTGGAGGTCGGCGACCTCCTCTCTTCTTTCGTATTAGTTTTGGAAGACGGAGCCTCCTTTTTTTCGGGGCGAGTTTAGGAAATCGGAGGTTTCCTCTGTTTCTTCCTGGCTGGTTTTTGAAGGTGGTGAGCTTCCTTTTTCGTGGTTTCTGGAAGTCGGAAACCTCTTCTGGTCTTTTTTTTTCTTGAAGGGTTTCCTGGACTTGCACGGATGTTCGAGATTCAGCAGCCCCTTCCGTCTGTTTCTGAGTGCCTGGATACAAAGATCTGTCTTTCAAAACTCTTCAAATAAAGAGTGAAAACGATAAAAATTTGAAGATAAATAATAAAAATCGAGTTTGGGGCGATGATATGCCTCAGGTGTGTGTGTGTGTATGGGGAGGGGGGGGGGAATACTCTCCTCCATTCGGAGAAGCACACCCTCCATCTGGCCTTGAACACTTCCCTAGCAAGGAATACAGACCTAACAAATACCCTCAATAAAGAACGTGAAGTATGAGAGCTTGCCAAATTTAGCGACTTATGTACAGAATCTGACACCCTAAGAAACTGGGCCCCTTCCAACTATATATATATAATATATATATATATATATTATATATTATATATATATATATATATATATATATATATATATATATATATATATATATATATATATATATATATTATAATTAATATTTTAATTTTTTTTTTTTTTTTTTATTTTTTTCCTTTTAAAAAAAAAAACCGACATTTCTCACGCCTTTTGCGAACGATTTAAACAGAGTTTGGGTGAAATACTGTACGAATATTACAAATATATCACAAGTCACGCGCGTTCTATCTTGATAAATGCTATAATACTAATTATTATTTAACTAATTAAAATTATTATATATATATATATATATATATATATATATATATATATATATATATATATATATATATATATATATATATATATATATATATATATATATATATATATATATATATATATATATATATATATATATATATAATATATACGAGGAGAGGAGCAAAATAACGTTTGAGTCGATTTAAATGTTTAATTAATTCAAGTATATAAAATACTTTATTTTTAGCTAAATTATGTCAATATATATATATATATATATATATATATATATATATATATATATATATTATATATATATATATATATATATATATATATATATTATATATATATATATATATATATATATATATATATATAATATGGGGGGAAGGGAAGTACCACTCCCGAGGCGATGAGATTACTCCCCATTGATAATATTCTTAATTAATATTCTTAGCGTATCCTTTTCTCGTCACCTTTCTTGGAAATATCACATTACTTCTCTTTCTAAACGAGCTTATAAGAAAGAGGTTAGGTGTTCTGATAGCCTTCGTGGTTTTTTTACGCCACCCCAATTGCTTGCTCTCTATAGGGGTGTTGTTCGTCCCTGTATCGAGCATGCTTCACACACTTAGGGTGGTTCCACTAATACAGCTCTCCTTGAGAAGGTGGAGTCTAGGCCTTTTAGTCTCAACTCTCCTGCTCTTACTCTCTCCAATCTCTTTCTGCCCGTCGAATTATTTCGTCAATTTCTCTATACTATCGCTATTACAACGGACACTGCTCTTCTTAACCTTCTCGTCGCAAAACTCCTCCACTGAGAAAAGTTCGTGCAACACGCCTTTCTAAACAGTCTCATCCTTTCTCTGTCCAACTCTCTGACCCCAGACTTAACCGTTTTGCTCAACCTTACATGTACTCTACCGGTAAAGTGTGGGACACACTCCCTTTGTCTGTTTTCCCAACTTCCTTTGACTTGCATACTTTCAAGCGCCGTGTATCGAGACATGTCGGCTTCCTTCGACCAGGATAGAGTTTTTCCAACTTCGATAGAATTCGGTAGGTCTCCGGCCTTTGTCCCACCGGATATATATATATATATATATATTATATATATATATATATATATATATATATATATATATATATATATATATATATATATATATATATATATATATATATATAATATATATATATATATATATATATATGCTCCAACTTAGTCTAAGGAACGAAATTGCATACAATTACCAATTCATATCAGTCACTAAACGAATGAGTCAATAAACATTTTTTGGTCAGATAAACATTTCATTACATACATTAACATGGATTTAGAGGTGTTGAGAAATCAGATTAGATAGCAAATGTTTCGAGACAGTGTTTACACTACGAAGTTTTAGAGTCTATATAAGCTTTAACAATCGTGAGCAATTTTATCGTATAGTGAATTCGGTAAAATTAGATTTTCTTATGCATTTGGTCATGTAAATGAATGAGGCTTTTATTTATTTAATTACCGAATATTACCTATTCGTAAATTATTAATTTACTTTATTTTGGCATTTTTTTAAATTTATTTATTTAAATTTGAAATACTTGTTTTAAAGGTCAGACTTTTTATTTTTTAATTTTTATTAATCAACACTGCGTTTGAATAATTATCTTTAGCTGTAAAATTACTTTATGCTATGGAAAAAGACAAGTCAGGACTAAAACTAAGCAAAAACCTTTAAATACCAATCGTCCAGTGTCTAAAAATATGAAGAGAGACAATGTGGCTATCTGATATAAAACGCTTTAAACCTCATATTACAAATCAACCTAATAACAAACGTAGAAAATTAAACCTATACAATGCGTAGAAAATTTTTCTACTTAATTAAAAAATGTTTCAACTTCATATTAATATTAAAGCCAAACTCTTTCAAGAATTTGAGACCGCCCCCCCCCCACCCGACTCCTACCTCGCTATACTCTCCCCGCTTTTTAATATAAATTTTTCTATATCGCAATTTCTGCTACTTTGGCTGTCTTAAAATTTGAAATCTTAAATAATTATGTAGTTATTATTATGATAAAGGATATATATATATATATATATATATATATATATATATATATATATATATATATATATATATATATATATATATATATATATATATATATATATATATATATATATATATATATATATATATATATATATATATATATATATATATATATATATATATATATATATATATATATATATATATATATATATATATATATATATATATATATATATATATATATATATATATATATATATATATATATATATATATATATATATATATATATATATATATATATATATATATATATGGATTCAAGTTACATTGGCAATAAAAGAAAAATACTAATTTGCCGTAATTATGCAATGTATATAGGGACACAGTTAGTTCCTTCACAGAGTATGAGTTAAATATAGCATTTTAATGTAAGATATGATTTCAAATAAACAATTCTTATGGAAAAATAAATCTAGGATACTCTTTCTAAAAAACTCTAGTATATTCCCACTCTTCAATTTCCTATTTGAAAACTGAAGACCTTAATCTCGTATACTAGTTATTTAAAACTGGTGCTAATCTTAACTCATAAAAAGGTTACTTTTCCATTGAGGATCGTTTGATGGAGTACTTTTTCAATCCATTCCTCCTCCATTCTCTATCCGACCGTATTAACTAAATCACGATGTTCAATCTTCTTGTACACTACCAGGGATGTTTGAAAATTTCCATTAGCCTTCTCCCCATTCCATAAAATTAAAACTTTTATATTTTTAATAAGTGGGTTTTATTTTTTATTCTACATTATTCAAATATAAAACTTCACATTTTTAAAAACATAGGACAATAATATACATAAACCTTTCCATAGTTTACAGGATAATATATCCATTGGTAAATAACCTTATTTTTCTTTTTTCTTTTTTTTTTGACCAAAAATTATTAGAAAAATAAAAACTAGGACTTTGACATAGGAGCTTCTTGTAATCTTACATAACGTTACAGCCACAGTGTACCAAGGAAACTTAGGTACCTACTCTACATTTCTAGTAAAATGTAAATCAATTTTCGTCACACCAATGAATTTTAAAAAAAGAAGGAGAAAAATCAATTCTTTTTTACTAAATACTAGTACTACTACCCATATTATTGGTCACACGAGATCAAATAAATATCCAACAAAATAGATGATGATAAATAAACTTTACATTTTTTAACTATAAATATCCAACAATTTTTGACACTTATGGAGTCACAGTTGGCAATATTACTTTCTTTGATTCAGAAATGAAATTTTACTAGTTATATATATAATATATATATATATATATATATATATATATATATATATATATATATATATATATATATATATATATATATATATATATATATATATATATATATATATATATATATATATATATATGAACAGTCAAAAATATTTAATTTTAGGATTGAGAATAACTGAAAAAATAATGATAATAACACTTGCATATTAAATAAAATATATTTATCAAAATCTTTAAAAAAATATTAATTTATCCATTTATTGCCTAATAAGAGGCAGTAATAGTAGCATGTTAATATATATATATATATATATATATATATATATATATATATATATATATATATATATATATATATATATATATATATATATATATATATATATATATATATATATATATATATATATATATATAGATACTTTTGGTTAAAAAAAATACTAATGCAATGTACCATAGGTATATACTACCTAGAATAGTTCCTCTCCTCGAATAGGGTAATGCCAGTGTGAGATGTGGGGAAAAAAAAAAAAAAAATTATTATGGTGAACCTGAAGACGACTGCAAAATAATCTGAGAACCAGAATGCACTCTGACATGACCTTGACCTCGTGGTCTAATCAAATGAAAGTGTTCCTCTGGCGTGATATTTTCAATCGATTTCTGGAAGACTTTCAAGGGATCTCGAAGACGGATTCCCCTCGTGGTAGGGCGTTTACTAGGATCCCGATGGAGGGTTAACTTCAACAAGTTAGTCTGAAACGAAAATGGAAAAGAAAAATAAATTTATTAGCAATTGGTGAAACCAGTTTTAAACCTATTATTATTATTATTATTATTATTATTATTATATTATTATTATTATTTAGTAATACTAATAAACAAAAGCATAAAGGAGAAGGGCGACATATTGTACAGTCATGTTCTTAAGAATTACTTTAAAACCTAATTTCATGTTTTGTTGTACATTAAAGTTAAATTTATTAAAAAAGTAGAAATTCTGTAAATAGATGAAGTGATCACTCGATCCACACAAACTCCTCTTTTCCTATAACGAAAAGAAACTCCCTCGTCCATCATGTTACATTTATTTATTAAATGTAAAATGGGTACATGGATAGAGTGTATGGTACATTTGAAATCTTTACTAAAATAACATTTTAAAACTTTTGCAATGTTTTCTAAGTCAAAACATCTTTGAAATCGAGAGACTACCCCACCCCCTTCAAAAGAGCTAATTAAAATAAGAAAAAAGTGATTATAGTTACAGCCCTAAAATTTGCCTTAAAAAAAAAATTAGGTTAACTTTCATGTAACAAGGCATCTTAACAACTCTTTACTTGTTTAAATTATATATTTAAACTTTTTATTAATAAAGTCATGTACAGTTTATCATCAGATCTAAATGAAAACTTACTTTTTCCTACGCTTTAAAAAAAAAAAAAAAAAAAAAAATCACACCATTCACAAATGATGGGTCTCATTTTTCACTAACCTAAAAAACCATACTAATAAATCTAAAACACAAATTTCACTATATCAAATTCATTTTCCATATTAAATAAGCTTTCATGCTTATCCTTCCCTTGTTCCATTAATTGTTCTTAAATTTAATAATCTTCAAAATTTAACTAATTTTCTTGTCATGCATGATATCCCTATTTAATTTCATACTAAATAATTATCCATCTTCCTCTAATATAATCAGTTTATAGTATTAGCCATTCTTCGTTCTTCGTTTTATTCACTCTCTTTTAGACTCAAAATATTCGTCACCAATCTTTTCAATAAGCTATTCCATAAAAAAAAAACCCTTTAACTTTTTAAATCTTTTTTTTTTTCTTCTCATCCTTTACTTTTTCATTAGGATCCTACCATTTTAATTTCTCTCATAACTTATTTTTTTTTTTTAAACCTTTATTCTTTCTACATTATCTTAATTGTCGAGCTACATACATTCAACATCTCCTCCTACTCAGCCTTCTTTTATTCGGCAGTTCCCAATTTTATACTAAAGAAATTCCCGATTTTCTTCCTATTCTCTACACCCTACCAACACCCGTTCATTTTCGTGTCATAATAAAATTTATTATGACACGAAAATGTTTAACTGTATTCTTTATGAGATTCAAAACTTTAAATTACCCTCGAATTTTACAATATTACTACTCCTTAGTTTTAAGAGAAAATATACGCCATATATTAAACACCTAACTAAATGAATATAACCAAATAAAAACTTACGACATCAGGAAATTTCGTGATGAAATCCCTTGGAAATTCTTTGTCACGTGCCTTCCTCATAACATCCAACCTTTCCATTTCCGTTGAGAAGGAAACGAGCATCTCGAAGAAAATTAATCCCAAGGAATATATATCCACCTTATAGGTGTAGCTCTGTCCCGATAGCTAAAAATAAGTTTCAATCATTATGAAATCAAAAAAGATGCTTAAAATACTTAACCAATTCATGAAGATAATAATGAGGGAATAAATATATTTTATTTCAGATCAGTAGAAGAGAAAACAAAATAAGTTTCAATCATTATGAAATCAAAAAAGATGCTTAAAATACTTAACCAATTCATGAAGATAATAATGAGGGAATAAATATATTTTATTTCAGATCAGTAGAAGAGAAAACAAAAGAATATAAAAGGGAGCCTAACTAGACAAGTGTAAATTAGAAAGAGATATATGATAGTAAAATTCCTAATTAAGTTCGTGTTAAATTTATCTTATTTTACAAATTTTAAAATTATAGTTGTGAACATGTAGGATGGATGCTCTAAAATTAATATATAAAATTTTTTTTTTTTAAGGATTTGTAATAATAAAGAAGTATAGGAGGCATAAAGAAACAAATCAAAAAATAAAAATTAGAAAGGGAGTAAGATCTAATTTATTTCTAATTACAATACAATACATTAGGTAGGAAGGTATATTTAGATTTAGGGTATGTTGGAGACACCAAAAATAACATTAATTGCAAGTAGTTTTATTTTTGTTTAAGTGTCTACAAAATAATACGCTCTTAACTGCACTATATTTCACTGAAAGAAAAGGGAGAGGGGGTGGGGGTGAATGAAAATTAATCTTTACAATACCTGCTCAGGACTCATATAAAGCTGGGTACCGACGTTAAGAGTTTTTTGTTTTTTCAGATTCTTGGATATGATTGACTTGTCATCTAATGGAGTTAAAGCTATATCATTTTCTTCATCAATATTGGTAACCAACCCAAAATCACCAATTTTAATTTCTCCATCCAATGAAAAGAAGATATTTGACGGCTAATAATGAAAATATATTCAGTTACAAAATGGTGTAGCTAAAATATCTTCAAGTATACCTAATTTTCATAACCTAAAAGATTACGATAAACATTTTAAAACTTAGACGTCTCACAAAAAAAAAAATAAAAAAAAATAAAAAAAAAAATTTGCTTGGTGTCGATACATAAAGCGTTAATGCCGTTAAATACAAAGTTTTTTTTTTAAATAGAATATATTGGTCAATTAGATTAAGTGCATGAACCGGAAACAAAAATTAACAAACCAGAATTTGCTAAAGAATATACTAGGATACAGCTTGAAAAAAAATTAATCTATAATTTTGAAAGGATTACTAATGTGATTAAAGTATAATAAAAATTATTATTTAAAAAATACTATTTACAAAACTGTTACCTTCAAATCTCTGTGCATAAGAGCTCTATCATGTACATATTCCACAGCATGAACTATATCATTAAATACTGAATATATCCAATTTTGGTCCCTCTCTCTATTAGCTGTTAACCATTCTTTCAAGCTCTCTTCTTTACATAATTCCATTTGAATAAATAAATAAGTTTTTGGATTAACAACAGGAGGATTATTTTCCAAAATTTTCTTAATATTATCAGTATTATTAAATAGACTAGAATTGAATTCCTTAATATCCAAGGAAAAAGGTCTCTTCTTATTTTTTATATGACTACAACTATTTGAATTGGATGATATATTTATTGCGCTAGATAATATTCTGTCTCTCTGATCCTCATTAGATGATGTCATAAAAACGACTGAATCACTCTGGGTACGTTCTTTTCTCTTATACCTCTGCTCAACTTTTAAAATTTCACTGTTAGAAAATGAAATATTATTTTCTGACCATGCTGAATTCCCTCCATCATCATCATCATCATCGTCGTCGTCGTCAGTATCATCAACATTTTCACCTTCTTCAAAGGCTATTTCAAAGGAGTCGTCATCTTCATAAACTTTGGAAGGTATATTATCAAAATTATCAAAGTTACCAATTCTCAAATCCTGTATATTTCTTGTATTTATAGACTGACTTAATACTCCTGACGTCTGATTATCCTCACTCTTAATTTTTTCACGTTGTTCTGTAAAGTCATCAAAAGATGGTGCAAAAGTATCACTGTGGAAAGAAGAAAAAGAAATGTAAGTCAAATCTTTTTAGTTTTCATTTTAAACTATATTTCAATACGAGAAAAAAAAATATGAACACTTCAAAAAAAAAAAAAAAAAATATATATTTAAAATTATTAAAAAAGCTTAGACTAAGATATTTTAGCAATAAAATGAGAAGTACATACGTAGCTTTCCAAAACTTATCATCTTCCTGAACAAAATCAACAGGAGGAGTTTCTAGCCAACTATTATAATATCGAACGATATTTGAATGATTTAGCTTCGCTAAAGCCCGCACTTCTCTTTTCACTCTTTCGGCTGATTTTTCTCTATAATCAATAAACAATATTCATGTAAAAGTAATGTGATATTTGTCACTAAATCAAAATAAAACGTATATGAATTTAGTTAAAAATAAAATAGCGAAAAAAAAAAATAAAAATAAAGAATTTTTACTTGTATATCTATAACTTTTCCAAAAAAAATATTTTTTAAGAAAGGATCTATGAAACTTACTTGGAAGGAAGAACAATTCTTTTAACAGCATATTCATTTTCATCCAATTTTTTCTTAACACGAAGTACAACACCAAACCCACCCTGACCAAGGCGACCAATTGTCTCAAAATCTGAAGTAAATCTGCAAAATAAAGCCACTTATATGAATACAAATTTTCAACAATTGAAAGTATTTTTTACTCAAATAAATTTTTTTTTTTTTTTTTAAATTCTGAAGGTTTTTCAAAATTCATATAACTTAAACTACAAAAAACAAATAAATCTGAAATTATAAATTAAATCACAAAATTTTTCTCATTTGATCCTCTCACCACCTTCCTAATTAAACTTTCTTAATTTAAATATATAATCTGTGTCTTTACTGAGTCCTGCATCTAGTTTATATTTTTACTTTTTACTTTATAAATTTAAATGTTTATTGCGCTTCAACTAAAATTATTTACAAAAAAAAGGACCCCTAAATTTACAACGATTTATCAAATTACTTCAATTCTATCATTGTCGATTGTAGGACAAAGATGAACAAATTGACCTATCATCTAATAAGAACTTAGCATTATCAAACTACTTGTATACATTTAAATTCTTTTACTACTTAACAACAGAACATGTTGCTTCAAACTAACAAACACACAGAAAGGTTCGACTTAAGTTAACCATCTTTATAATCACAAACCTTGACACGAAGCACGAATCCTGACGCTCAGTTACTCTATCTGATGGGGTAGTAGATGGCGTTTGCGGTGTCTCATTTGTTCCTTCTTCTGTTAAAGCATACATTGGCGTTGTCGGTGGTGCAGGAAGAGTGGGAATATGAAGACCTAGTCTTTGAAGCATTTGAAGCACCTATATATATATATATATATATATATATATATATATATATATATATATATATATATATATATATATATATATATATATATATATATATATATATATATATATATATATATATATATATATATATATATATATATATATATATATATATTGAAATTGTTTATATTTTCAAGGTATCCTGACAGAAGAGTTAAAGTTACTATCTTTATTCCACCTTCCTCACTTCCTCTCAAAATTTCCTCGACAGAAAAATGAAAAAGACTGTGTAGAAAGACGTGTCTCATAGCCTGTTTTATTGAAGGAGGTATGCGACTGTAGAGTTCAAAAGAACAGAGATGGTTGTAATGAGCGATAGTGTGGAGAGTAACTCAGAAATTTGACGTGCTCAAATATATATATATATATATATATATATATATATATATATATATATATATATATATATATATATATATATATATATATATATATATATATATATATATATATATATATATATATATATATATATATATATATATATATATATATATATATATAGCATACAGTTTACCTGCTGATTTTCTCTGAAGATGTTGTGAAGAATAAAAACCACCATCGAAAACACCATATCATTGGCTCGTATTTGATTAATTGCTCTCTCTGTTCTGATATACTGACGTACGTACAGTGCACCAACGACGACGCAAATCAGAGGAACCCAAATTACGCTCCATGTTCTCAGCGAAACACTGTACAGAAAATTAAAAAAAAAAGGTGCCCATATTATCTAGTTGGCATAAAACTTTCGTTGATGATGTAGTACAATTATTAATTCAATCTAACTATATGAATAAAAGTTGTGAGTTCACTTTATTATTTGAGATAAACTTAATGAGAATGAAAGAAAACTTTAAGGAAAATGAATATTAAAAAAAAAAAAAAAAACCATACCTCCCTCTATTTAGATAATATAATATCTTTTCTCCAAAAGTTTTTGGGCTATATACGGAATCAATTTCATCCTTTTTCAAACTCCAATAGTCGGAATCATTTAAAAGGAGATCAAAATCGTCTCCAAATAGGTAATATCCATTATCTAAAAAGATGCAAGCATAAATAATTTTAGAAATTTTTTTTTTTTTTTTTTTTTTTTAAATTTTTCTTGCTACACATTTTGTAAAATGTATATCAAACGAATTTTTTTTATTAATTATAAGGCATTATAAACTAGAATGGAAATGTAATAATTTACAAATTTTTAAGTTTATTATAAAGTTTCAAAAAATGGATATCATTCTACTGAAATGCCTTTTAATAGCAAGAATAGTCTATAAAGAACAAAACTACATCACAAGAACTGAAAAACTATGTTGGAAATATAAAAATTAACCACAGAAGAAAACAGAAATCAAATATTTTTTCTCTACTAAAAATATATAAAGACAAAATATATTTAAATGAAATAAATTAAAGGGGTGTTCCACGGTCAAGATTCTTAAAGGGATTTGAAGATTGCTGTAGCGAAGTGTCCCACGAGTTTCGTTGCAATAATTTTCTGCTCGAGGCAGCGAAAGTTGAAGATAAGAATTTGTATCTTCAATTTTCACGTAATGTAATCAAACATATAGGAGTTAGGAGGCCAAGGCCTTTATTTTACAATAAATACCTTTTGAAATATTCTTATTCAGAGAGATTTGTTTGCAAATTATTACGGATAAGTATTTTAGCATTTTCGGATTATTAATCTGTTTTAAATGAGCAAATTAGTTATTTTTAAGTATATTTCATTGGTTCCAATGTTTTTAATCATGGTTGCCGTCTAAGTCTTTTTAAAATCCTTTTTATTTGACTCAAGCATTATCTTATATTCATACATATGGGCTTAAGGATATTAAATAAATAAAGGGAATGCTTAAATTAATTAAATGACTGATTAAATTAGATCTACGTCTGTTTATATAGATCAGCTGTCAAATGCTACAACGAAGTGTCCATGAAAATAAAAATTTTGTTCGCTGGAGCTGGTTTAAGCGTGACGTCACAAGACTTCGTGAAACACACCTTAAGTCTAAGTTGGGAAGTGCACTTTTTTACACTAAATACCTGAAAATGTTCCTATAAAAGCATACGAAATATCGTACACTGAATGAAGTCAATGTAAATTCTGATATATTAAAATTTTCGTATTAAATAGGCAGGCAGATATATCTCCATTTTAAAATCGAATACGTTTATTAAGTTTCAATGCATGGCCGATGAACATATATTGAACGGGAAACTTTTTATTCAATACCCTCCCGGAAGGGTGAGTGGTGTAGAAAATAATTTTTCACTACATATCAATATTTATCAAATATCAATATATCGTTTATTCCTATACTGAAATATTAATGCATAGCAATTCGAAAATAACGTCACAAGCGTATGATAATTTGTGTGCATTTTATAATAACCCTTTTAGTTATTTGGTGTTTTCATTGAGTAAAAGTGTTTATCTGCCCTTAATTAGATTTGTCATTTCAATATATTATGTCTTTATATTTTTAGTACAGTTAAAAAAAAAATGCTCAGCTGGTGCTTAGTTGTAACATTTTTACTCTATCTTACCAAAAGGATAGTCATAGGTATGTTTGATAACCAGATCGTTAACTTTCTCTTTCTTATCATAATCAAGAAGAAGAGGGTGGTTATTTGATCCATGATGAATAATTGGGGTTCTCGAGAGAGCAGTTGCCAAATAAGGTTGCCACTGAATTTTTGGAAAACCTAGTAGTTAACAAAAATCAATACTTAGTTCAAAATATATAGTTTAAAGGGCATGAATAAATATATTCTTCCCAAAAAAAAAAAAAAATAAATAAATAAATCAAGCCACTAGTAAAAATTTACATTATATCTTCAATATGATACTTATTTTTAACATCATATTTACATATAATAAAATTTACAAGTTATCAATATTATTATTCTTATCATATAAAACAGAACTACACACCTTGCCTCATATTGTTAATGTACTGATGAGCACCAGGATTCTGTTTTTTCAAATTTTCATTTTCTTGAACATATAATTGCCCTTGATGAATCCCCACATAGATCATGGGTTCTTTTTGTTTCTCTTTCGAATCTTCGTATCCTCCTTCAGGCAACAAAGCGGGAATGGAATTGCTACTAAAAAGATTTATTTCTTCCAGGTCTTCATTTTTAAGAGACCAAGCAGAAACTATTGGTGATGGAAGCTGCATATATATATATATATATATATTATATATATATATATATATATATATATATATATATATATATATATATATATATATATATATATATATATATATATATATATATATCACTACGTTTATACAATAATATAGGTGTGTAAATTGCAAAGTACGGATAGAGTCAACTATCGGTATCGGTACTCTGTATCGGAATATTTCTTTGGCATTCGCACTGGAAGACTTTACTAAGTATCGGTAACAGTAAAAGCTGTTAATGGTAAATGACACCAAACATTATAATACAATGAACTTGAAATAATTATTACGTATCTGTAATTTTGTAGTATTGAAACCTGTTATCAGCAAAACCGTGGTATCGGTGTTGGTCAAGCTTTTAGGTTTATATAAGTATCAATAAAAATTTTGGTATCGATCGATTACTTTTACAAAGCAGGAAAAATTTACCTTTTGTTGCCAAAGAATTTGAGAATTTTCGTTCATGGCTATTATTTTTCCTTCTGGAAGAACAAAGTGCAAGGAAGGCATAGAGTCAAGTTCAGAATCTTTAAGCCTAGACTCACAGCCGCTACTAACAATATTGATTTCATGTTGCCCAACACTAAAGTTCCATCTACAAATATCAAATTAAAACGCACTTTAATAATAATAATAATATATATATATATATATATATATATATATATATATATATATATATATATATATATATATATATATATATATATATATATATATATATATATATATATATATATATATATATATATATATGGAAGACATTCACCATAATTACTAAAATATAACTTTTATGTTCGGTAAAGTTACTCTGCTTATAATTAGGGGAATTTTACATGAAAATAATGACAATAATAATTTAAATTTTTAATATTTTATAAAACTAGTTAAATTACTATATTGATATTAAAGATATGTTTAAAAAAATTAGTAGGTGATCCCTCTATCATTTTGGCTTTAAACTTCAAAAATAAATTATGGTACATTCCTGTTCGTTGGCATTTACCTGAAGATGAATTTTGATGCTTGATAAAAAATAAATTGAGTAGTATTTAAGAAACCGATAGCAGCATTTTATAATAAAATAAAATAGTAAAAACTAAAAAACATAATAATACCTTCCATTTAGAGTCAAGGTAATTTTTGGTTGAAATTTTTGAACCAAAATGAATTTATAAACTCTGCTTAAGTCTAAACTTTAAAGTAAATATCCAAACATTCTCTTTTCCATCTTCCTAAGAGTTTATCCTCCCCAAGGGATATTGACCCGTAGAGTTGGGTTAGGCTTAAATTTGGCACGGCTGTGAAGATCATTACCTGGTGTATATTTTTGTCCTCCTCTGATCCAAATACATGCAGTCATCCCATCAATTTCATCTTTGGCTGTTTCTTTCCTCCCCATTTTGCACTTCATCATTTTTTTAC
Source organism: Armadillidium nasatum (assembly GCA_009176605.1). Lineage (NCBI taxonomy): Eukaryota > Metazoa > Arthropoda > Malacostraca > Isopoda > Armadillidiidae > Armadillidium > Armadillidium nasatum. Next base: position 15,959 of record SEYY01013762.1, read on the forward strand.
TTTTATTTAAATATTAATCAATACAATATAAATATAATTCATGGGCTGGAGTAAGAAAACAAATCAGGAATTTAAAAGATCTAGGTCGACCCTCATATCTCTAGAGTCTGGAGGAATAGGATTCATTTGAGCAAGTCATCTAATCTCTCCCATCTACTACATCTAGTGATATACCTATCGCTGACATAAACCTATCTTACAAACTCACTCTTCCCCAAACCTTCAAAAGTTACTGGCTGAAATGATATAAAAGCAAGGAAAGAGTGTAAGACATTTTCAGATTCTACTCCAAGAGTTCTTATGTAAACTTCCCAATATTCACTGACCTCTGTTCTACAATTCCACAAAAAGTTTACAGACCAGAAAGAAATAAAAGTAAACCAAAATGTCATAAAGGTCATGAGTACAGAAGACTTTCCAATGGATATCATTTCAAAACATAATGGGAAACACTTGGCGCATTCAATCGTTGCCGACTATCCAAAGCAAAAATTGGATATCTCAAAATGTTTCGTTAGTCAAAATATCCCAAAACAAGATGCTTTAAATTTGGGAACAAGTGCAACAAGTTCGGTTCTCCAAGAAAGTATTTCAAAATTGGTCAAGAAGTTTGTGCTTACTGCGAGCAGGAGACTCAAATACCATATGACACAGATAAATATAAACACTGAATTTTAGTTTCACCCCTCGATCCTTGTAGTGCACAATATAGTATATGACAGAGGCTGGAACCTCAGAGCCTGTATCTTGAAAGGGCGCAAGAAATTGCGATATATATATATATATATATATATATATATATATATATATATATATATATATATATATATATATATATATATATATATATATATATATATATATATATATATATATATATATATATATATATATATATATATCATACCTCTCATTCCCAACTGACGGATCAATGGCTCGCACACTGTAGCTAATTCTGCGAACTACTAATGTATTTCTATTAGTTTCAGATGTCTTTTGGATGGGACATCCTCTTTTATCACATGCATATTTTACTTCTCCGGTATGGGGATGAATTCCCAGAATTTCAGAGAATTTTCCACCTAAAATTATAGTAAAAAGTAATCTTAGTAAATAAAAACAATTTACAGAAAATAAAATTTTTAATGTAAACCAGACTTAATAATAATAATAAACACATTAATGCACACCCAGAGTTTCTGGGTGAGTATTAAAAGAGAACATCAATAAAATGAAGTATCGCATTTCAAAATCTACAGATGATTTTGTAGTCATCTGAAATCAAGTCACCTTTACAGTATTAACATTTCCTACCCTATGTAGGAAAGTTGAGTAACATATACTATTGAAAAAAAAAAAGGCAGAATGGTTGGATCATGTTTAAATTGTTAAAAGAGAAAGTTTGCAAGCTACATTGGATAAACAGGATGTAAGAGACGATAATGAAATCTAAATAAAGGGTATGTTTCCCCCCCCCCTTTTTTTTTAATTTGAAAGAAAAATAATAAATATTTTGCCGCAATGTTAAGGTATTTAAAGGGTTTTAAAAAGGGGTGCAACTTGGGAAATATATGGTCACAGGGAACAAATTTAAAATATTAATGCTATTGTTAATGTGCGTCAGTTGTCTCAGAAAGAATTTCATCTTTAAAGAAACCTAAATGGTACAATAATAAATAAATCTTAAGGGATAAAGAGATATTATAAAACTCTTCTCATCATATCTGATTGTTCCATACTAACACAATCATTATTCATTTTCAAGTAGAAGTAAAATACTTGTTAAAAGTAATAAAATTATTATTATTATTTTATTATCATCAATATCAGCAAACGAATAAACTCACCAGCGAAAATTGTATCATCATTGAATTTGAAGGAAGAATGTAAAAAGGTATCAGCAGTTACTGGTAGTGTTTCTACATTTTCACCATCAAATCTATAAATTCCACCATTCATCGAAGGAATGAGTCTAACCCATTCACCACGTGACCTCACTTCAAGCTGGAGAAAGAAAGAAACAATAAAAGAATTACAAATATACACTATTTCATGAAATGGAATATGGAAAATAAATTTTGATTTGCAGAGTAGAAAGAGAAATAATATTACTCTATTTCGTGTTATTCTTAATTGCAACCTAAACTCTGCATAATCAAAAAATCATCCTAACATCTCTGACTTTCTAACATATCTAAAAATTTATTTCATCAGTTAATGAATATATTATTATATATATATATATATATATATATATATATATATATATATATATATATATATATATATATATATATATATATATATATATATATATATATATATATATATATATATATATATATATATATATATATATAATATATATATACACTATATAATACATAACTAATTATCAAATCTATAATATCATTATATCTAAATATCTAAAAATTTATTTCATATTAATGAATATAATATATATATATATATATATATATATATATATATATATATATATATATATATATATATATATATATATATATATATAATATATATACTAAATCTATTTCAAGAATATTTCCAATTTCACACAGACAAATATACACTAGTACACCATAAGAAGTAGAGTTTTGGTTTATAGAAGAACAATTTGATATAGTAGCTTATAATTAATTATTTCAAGTTACAAAGACAACTTTAATGGCCATAGAATTATTTTAAAAGCCAGATTATTGTCAAATGGTAAACTGCTTAGTTGATTCTAAATATTTATTTCTACAAAATTATGAGAAGTAAAATGTTTTTCTCTCCACCCATAAACTCCTTAAATTTCATTTTACAATAGAGAATGAGAATATTTTTAGGTATACTAAAGATGCGGGCTGACAGGCAACTTTTCAGTTCAACAACAATTTGGTCCACCAAAAAATAATCTAACCTAGCACACTCATGACAACACATGTATCTAAATTGTTCAGTTTAAATAGATTTTAAAAGAGCATTCGATTGCATAAAATTGAAAGTGAGGTCATATGTATTGAAACATGTAAAGCAAATAAAAGGTGGAATTAGTTGCACAATCAAAAGGTTTGTGTCAAAACACAAATTCTTTAGTTGGTCAGACTTACAGTTGCATATTTGTTGTCATTAAAATCCTTCGAAGCAACACACGCAACCAAAACTGTTTTACAACTGCAATTGAGTCAGGGTCAAGCCTTACTGGTATGAGATTTTGTCAGATTTAGGTGGAGGTATACATATAACACTGATAGCTCAGTCAACTAGAGTGAATATTGAAAAGTACAACATCCACACTTCTCATTCTTCCAATTTCACTACCCTTTTTAAAAAACATGAACAAAACTAAGAATAAATTTCACTTAAATGTCAAAAAAGAAGGTATTGATTTCAGGACCATCTAATACTGCATTGATGGTGTAACATTAATATGATAAAGAAAAACTGGAGATTCATTGTATCATAATTACTGAAAATAGGAAAAGATTTGAAAGATTATGGTAAAGCTAATTGGTATAAACTACTTAAGCAAGCATCTTAAAAATCTTGTAACCAAATACTAGAAACCTAAAGAGCATTATGAAACTAAATATTATTACCTTTGACATTGAGGATGAAAGCAATGGTTCATCTTCAGAGCTTGTTCTATGTGACCAGATGACTTCGCCTGTAATGTAACTTATTCCAGAAATATATCCATCAATAGTGCTTATAATCAATAAAGGGTCTCTGAAATAACAATAATAATAATAATAATAATAATAATTATTATTATTATTATTACACTATAATATATTTCCCTGAATTTAACACTAAAATTTTTAAGAGAATGAAGTCTGAGAGTGCATGAGAAGGCAAAATGAGGCTTTTTATGAAGTGGTGCACAACTGGAAATAACTACATATGAGATCCATACTTCATACAAGGATGAATGATACTAATGTAAAGAGTGAGCAAGTGAAAGTGTAGAAAAGTTCAGAAAGCAACTCAAAACGCATTTACCCTTAGAAGTTTGTTTAGTGAGTAGAAGAAACAATAAGATGACAAAAAATATTAATGGCAGGAAGACTATGTAGGGTAGATAGATGAAATAGAATTTTTGAGGAAGTGAAAATAACCATCTTTCTTTACTGTAAATGGAAATACTAAAAAAAAAAAAACTTCAGAGGTAAGGTGTTTTAACATTCATTCCAGAAAGGTTACAGAGCTGGTAATTTTTTTTATGTCCTTCTCTGATTCTGGCTCCACCTTTTAAAAAATTTTCAACTCCAACTTCAACTTTTATTTCAACTTTATTTTACAGAATTTTTTTGTTTTTTTGTTCAGGCTCCATAATTTAAACATTTTGATCTGGCCCCTACTTCAGCTGCAAAATAATATTTTGCTTTGGTTCTGTGAAAAAATTTTTTTTCTGTTTTAATTTCCAAAAGTATTTTATTTAATCTAATTCTGCAGCCATGCATCACAATACCAGTAATTTGAGGTTGCATAGGATGATTTTTAAGTAGTAAAAGCAATGATAAGTAGTCATAGAAAAAGGAGTGGATGAAGTGACATTTAGTCATTTATGAAAAAGAGAGAAAATTGGTATAAACAGAACCTTGGGGTCATATACAACAGCTGTTATAGTGATAGAAAAGGAAATAATATATTTCAAGTTTAAAACTTATCAGTATTTAAATATGAATTTAAAATAAAATTTATAAATACAAACTTAAATGTGAAGCACAAAAAAATTAGAATTTATTTTAATTACTTATTTATTTCTTTATTTTTTAGAGGGGGTAGTCTAGTGTAAAAAAAAATGAAAGCCAGTTTGCCTGAATTTTGATCAAATGAGTTTGGCATTTTATATCATCTCAATATATATAAAAAACAACTCAGTATCTACAATTTACAAATGTATGAAAGTTCATAAATGCTCACTTAAGTGTTTTGCAAACTGTGTGTTATATGATAAACACTTTTTGCATGCTTATCCCTTTTCAGCATCAGTCACCTGCATTTTGTGCTCTAAATATTGTGAATACAGAAAGTTATAGGCTAATGGCAAGTGAAAGCAGATTTTATATATATATATATATATATATATATATATATATATATATATATATATATATATATATATATATATATATATATATATATATATATATATATATATATATATATATATATATATATATATATATATATATATATATATATATATATATATATATATATATATACTATGTACCTTTTATTTTATCAGTTTTTTCAGAGCAATCTGGTAATTGATTCTCACTATAATAGGAATCATAATTCTCAGCATAATCTTCATCGTCTTCAATCACTTGATAATCAACTGCATCATCATCTGAAACAATGAATTCATCTTTCAAAAGTTTTCCATCACTATCAGTTTGCAAGAGTCTTCTTTGATTATTAACTTTATCATTAAGTGGTAATATAAATGGATCAGTATTAGCTGATTTATATGTTTGAAAATCAATGAGATTACTTTCTCTTTGGCAAGCAGAAGACTTCAAAGATAACATAATAGAACCACCATATTTACTTGTGTTTGCTTCGTGTTCTTGTTCTTCAGGAACAGCATTTTCTTTACCTTCAATTTTTATTGAATCAATAATAATTTTTTTGCTTGTTATTTTGTCTTCATTAGTATGAGATTTACCAACTCTATTGAACTTTCCATCTGAATTTGATATTACAGGATATTTATCTTCACTTTTTCTATTAGGTGAGTCAAAATTAAAATCTTCAGATCCAATTTGATCTATTCCTTTCTCTTGAAGGATCACATTTTTTTTTAAATTGAGATTTACTTGTTTCCTAAGGTCACAATTGACAATGTAATACCCTAGCAGTATGATACAAACAGTAGAAAAGACCTGAAATTTTAGATTTCCAATCCATTGACTCATATTATTTATCACAAGTTAATAAAAAATTACTGATTTTATCTTTTATTCAAGATAGTAAGAAAATTTGAATTATATATTTTAATGTCAATTTAATATACCTATATATTTATAAACTGCATAACTGTAATTAAAAAAAGAATACAATTAAAAAATAGAATAGAATAGTATTAATTTTTATTTTTCAATCATTTAGAAATATAGGCTTTAAACTTCTCATCTTGATTTAAGGTATTTTAAATATGGCAAGTAATAAAGAGGAAAAATCAAATTAATGAAATGTTACAGAACATGCAAGAATATAGTAACAATGGAAAAACCATTGTTAAATATTGTAGTGTATAACTTCTATTGAATGGTTTTAGGAAGGATAAATTAGGTCAGACAAATCTTTTGTAAATTATGGATCATATTACTGGTTGCATAAACAAAGAGAACCAGTTGATATTGTGTATCTGAATTTTAGCCAAGATTTGATAAGGTTGATTAAAGGTTGATGTACAAATTATCTCAGGGTGGATTAGAAGGGATTGCAAATAATTGGATACAGGAGAAGTTAAAGAATAGGAGACTGTGTAGTATTTAAATGGCAATAAAACATCATTGGAGCTGGTAAAGAGTGGGGTTTCTCAGGATTTGGTTCTGGGTTAATTTCTATTCTTAATCTAAATTAATGATTTGGATGAGGGAGTAAAATGCTTAGTTTCTAAGTATTCTGATGATACTAAAATGGTCTACTGCTGTAACTAATTAAAAATAGAGGGATGCATGGTGGTTCAATGTGAATCAACAAATTTCTCATCTAGGTTCAAGTGATAAATATATTTTGACATTAAAAGTTTAAGGTTATTACAAAATACAAGGGGAATGACTTAAGTCTGTGAGTAAAGAAAAAGAATTAAGTATACTTATCAGTAGTAATTTGGGTTCAGCTTGAAGCTAGGAACAGAACTAACAAATGTTGGGAATAATAAACCTTGTTAATTATAAATGGTTTAATCTTCCATAATGGTTGATTGGATTTCTTATCTAAGACATATTTCTGAAGCTGCATAGTACAGAAGAAGAATGATTTTTGGATGGAAAAATGAGGAGCCCAAAGCTGTGCACAATACTCTAATGCTGGCCTAACATAGCTATTATATTGCTTGCTTATAACCTCTTTGCTCTTGTAAACTACATTGCGATTAATTATACCTAACATCTTATTAGCTCTATTCCTTGCTTCCAAACAATGATCACCCACCTTCAGATTACTGCTAATCACACCTAAATTCTTTTCTTGGTCCACACCCTCAAGCCATTCCCCATTCATTTCATAATTAAATCCTTCATTTGAGTAACCTACATGAAGAACTTTACATTTTTTACTATTAAAGTTCATTTGCCACCTCTCTGCCCAACCAAGAAGTCTATCTAGATCACCTTGAAGTTTTATGCATCCATCATTATTCCTTACTGAGGTAACCACTTTGGTATCATCAGCAAACTTAGAAACCTTACATTTAAGACCTTTGTCAAAATCATTTATATATAAGGAACAAGGTCCTTTCTCATATATTATATATATATATATATATATATATATATATATATATATATATATATATATATATATATATATATATATATATATATATATATATATATATATATATATATATATATATATATAGTACAATGACAATGTAGATGCAAGTTCTTTTTCATAAACTCACAATAAGCTGACAATGGGTCATAAAAAAAATTTAAAAAATGCCATCTAGGTATGTGAAACTAATTTTCTGAAATTGTTTTCACAGGATATGATTGACTGTAGCTCTATTTCAACCATTAAAAAAAAAAAAAAAAAAAAATGGTGTATATATATATATATATATATATATATATATATATATATATATATATATATATATATATATATATATATATATATATATATATATATATATATGAGAAAGGACTTTAAAAAATTTTTTTTTTTTTTTTTTTGCAAAAAAAATCATTGCCCTGGTAAAGGGCAAGTTGTCTGACCTTCAATATATGGAAATATTGATATATCAATGCCAAATTTTTGACATTTGAATTATTATTATTTAGGTTTCATTTCAGTTATCCTTATTAATATTATTATTATTATTATTCTACTTATTACTTAGTCTGAATGATCAACATTACCATGTAATAAAGGCCAACTGATAGATGGAATGTTGCCATGGGATACAGGCCTACTGCTGTATTACACCATATATATATATAATATATATATATATATATATATATATATATATATATATATATAATATATATATATATATATATATATATATTATATATATATATATAACTTGTTATAGGAATGCTTGGCAATTGCTTCAAGAAAGCCATAAATATCGATATAAAAAATATCAATAAAAATTGAAATTTCAAAATATTGAAATATAAGGTCAGACAACTTCTTAAACTAAGCCCATCGTCCAAAAAACACATCCTTTTTTTTTTTTCAAAGATTTTGGCAGAGCTTGAGCCAGAGCTCCAGCTCCAAATATATTCTTTTATCCTCTTAGCATTCATTGCTTTATCTATTCATTGTTAAATCTAACAAACTAGTTCAACTTTACCTAACCTTGACTTAAAGGGTAAATCTACTCCTACAGTCAGCTAATAGGCTCTTTCAGTGTCTAAAAAAAAAAAAAAAAAAAAAAAAAAAAAAAAAAAAATTTATAATAGCTTATATGTATAATTTCACTGTGATAAAATATATATATATATATATATATATATATATATATATATATATATATATATATATATATATATATATATATATATATATATATATATATATATATATATATATATTTGTTGAGGTGTTTAAAAGTTTTTATTTTGCTGTTTATTTTCATTTTCTTCTTTAAAAAAATCCAAAAATTGCTAAATACTAAATCAGGGTTGGCATTGATTAAATCAAATTGATTTAATCAGTTGATTAAATCAATTGATTTTTTTATGAAAAAATCATGATTTTTTTGATTTTTTTGATTTTTTAAAAAAATAATAAAACTGTTTTTTTTTTTTTTTTTGTTTTATTTTGTCATATTTTTTGATACATAATGATATAACAGATATATTAGTTCCTTCTTACTGTGTTAAAAAACTTTAAAGTAGTTTATATATTAGAAATATAACTTCCTTAATATTTGGTTCAAGATTTCATATAGGGTAATACAAGAATCTGATCTTCATTAATATAATTTATCCAATATAGAACTGTTAGAGTTTAGAATTCCTAATATATATTCAATCAAATCTTCAAAAAAATTTTATTGAGCTTTAATCTAATGCAATTTGAGGTTATAGACAAAAGAGAAAACAGAAAAGACAATTCCTTTTAATTTTCAACCATTTAAATTTTTATACAACATTATAAGAAAACAATATTCCTCTATATAAATTATAAAAGAAAGAAAATTTAAGCACTTTTGATGCATAATCATTAATCCATAAATTAAATACATAACTTGCAATATATATATATATATATATATATATATATATATATATATATATATATATATATATATATATATATATATATATATTTATATATATTATATATATATGCAAGTTATGTAAAGGGTGGTTAAATTTTAAGGGCCGATGTTGATTTTGAATAAAACACAAATTACTTAGGAATTTATTGTCATTTCTTTTTATTATGATAATATGGTATGGTTCAATTATGTATGGAACAAAATATCGGCCAAATGGCCGCCGCGACCTCGGCGGCACACCTCCATCCGATGGTCCAAATTTTCGATGACGCTGAGGCATAATTGGGGTTCTATGCCGTTAATGTGCCGAATTATCTCATCCTTTAGCTCTTGAATTGTTGCTGGCTTATCGACTTACACCTTTTCTTTCAAATAACCCCAAAGAAAGAAGTCCAACGGTGTCAAATCACATGATCTTGGCGGCCAATTGACATCGCCACCACGTGAGATAACACGGCCATTGAATTTGTCGCGCAAAATAGCCATTGTTTCGTTAGCTGTGTGGCAAGTGGCACCGTCCTGTTGAAACCACATATCGTCCACATCCATACCTTCCAATTCGTGCCATAAAAAGTTCGTTATCATCTCACGATAGCGAACACCATTCACAGTAACTGCCTGACCGGCCTCATTTTGGAAAAAATACGGCCCGATGATGCCGCCAGCCCATAAACCACACCAAACAGTCACTCTTTGTGGGTGCATTGGTTTTTCGACAATCACTCTTGGATTAGCATTCGCCCAAATGCGGCAATTCTGCTTATTGACGAATCCACTGAGGTGAAAATGTGCCTCATCACTGAAGATGATTTTCCTCGAAAATTGATCATCCACTGTTGCCATTTCTTGCCACCATTCTGACCATTGACGACGTTTTGTATGGTCAAGAGGCTTTAGTTCTTGAGTCAATTGCACCTTGTAAGCGTTTAAATGCAAGTCTTTATGCATAATGTTCATCAACGACGAGCGTGAGAGGTGCAATTGTTGGGCACGACGACGAGTTGAAGTGGATGGCTACTCAGCCACACTATCGCGAACAGCAGCAATATTTTCTGCAGTACGAGCTGTACGAGCATGCACTGGTCTTTTCAAATCTCCTACAGACCCGGTTTGCTCAAATTTTTTCACGATTTTTCCGATTGTACGCACATTTGGACGATTAAATTGACCAAAAAAATCACGAAGTGCACAATATGCATTTTGATTTGAACCCCCATTTTCATAATAAGCCTGAATAACTTTAACATGTTGCTCCATTGTGTATCTTTCCATGGTTCAAATTGAGTAAGTCTGAAATTGAAAAAAGTCAAATGAAATGCAGTAAAAAACTTGACGTTTAGGTGTGGTTCACATTCAACATCGGACCATACAATTTAACCACCCTTTATTTTTTAATTTATGGATTAATGATTATGCATCAAAAGTGCTTAAATTTTCTTTCTTTTATAATTTATATAGAGGAATATTGTTTTCTTGTAATGTTTAAAAATTTAAATGGTTGAAATTTAAAGGGAATTGTATTTTCTGTTTTCTTTTTTGTCTATAACCTCAAATTGCATTAGATTAAAGCTCAATAAAATTTTGTTGAAGATTTGATTGAATATATATTAGGAATTCTAAACTCTAACAGTTCTATATTGGATAAATTATATTAATGAAGATCAGATTCTTGTATTACCCTATATGAAATCTTGAACCAAATATTAAGGAAGTTATATTTCTAATATATAAACTACTTTAAAGTTTTTTAACACAGTAAGAAGGAACTAATATATCTGTTGTATCATTATGTATAAAAAAATATGACAAAATCAAAAAAATTAAAAAAAACAGTTATTATTTTTTAAAAAAATCAAAAAAATCAAAAAAATCAAATAAATCAAAAAAATCAAAAAAAAAAAAAATTTTTTGATTTTTTTAATTTTTTTAAAAAAATCAAAAAAATCACCAACCCTGTACTAAATTGAATATATTATGAAGTCAAAAACAGTTGTTTTTGTTTAGGAGCATAAATATTCTTTATATTAAATTTTTTTTGGTTTTGCGTTCTTTTATATACTTATACTTTTCTGTACTTAAATATAGTATATGTAATCTATTTCAACATATTTTGTCTTCAAATTTTCAATATAGTGAAAAATAATCATTGTAATGGACTAAGCTATTACTATATATTTCAGTAATTTAATGCATTAAAATGAAGAATAAACACAAAAAAAAAAAAACTTTTGGCGAGGACTATAACAATTATTGATAAAGCAAATATCTGTACTTTACACTAACGATATCCTTTAATGCAAATAACATACTCGTTTCAGATGACTACCTGTGATAAAATATATTAAAATAGCTATGATTATCATTATCAGTGAATCATAGTTGCCTTAATATATATATTAAAAATGATAGTCAGAACTTAAATATGTATTTTTCATAGACCATAAACTATAATAATAATAATAATTAATAATAAATATAAAAAAGATTACTAAAATATATATATTAGGCTTAGGTGGAGATTGTTTCTGAGTTTCGATATTTTTTATATCAATATTTTATTTTAATCGATACTATATCCCTAAAAGAATTTTAGTTTGCGTTTTATTTATATTGTGGTCGGATGTGGTTCTTGTGTAGGTTAGGCCTCTTTTACGGCAACTTCGGTAGTTCAGGTTATGATAAGTCGAATTAGGTTCTGCTAGAAAAGTAAGTAATAATAATTGTGTGTATGTCTAGTAATAGTACCTCTGGCAACTCTCTTGTTTACGATAGGCTTCTCTGATATTTTCGATATTTTTTAACAATCGAAACTCAGAAACAATCTCCACCTTTACCTATATATTATATATTTTATATAGGCATCCCTCAATTAACGTGATTAATTAGGTAACCAATATTACTGCAGATATCAAAACTATATTAAATATATAAGTAGTTAAAATTGCCAGTAAATAGGCCTAACCTCGTGAATAATATATATATATCAAAACTGTATAAATGCCATTATGCAGATTCTATTATTACTTATGCCCCACAGTTTATAAATATTCCTGGCAACCATGTCCAATCAATTATGATAACCATTAATCCATTATTTGAATATATTTTATTTTAGTCGCAAATGAAAGTCATCAGTGAATGTTGTTTGCATTAAACAAAGAGATTGTTAATGTAAAGTACAAATATTTGCTACATCAATAATGAATGTTATAGGCTTCACCATGAGTTTTTATTAGGTTTGTTCTTCATTTTGCATTGCAGCGTTCTTTGGAAAAATGGTGAAAATTTATTTTGAGGCCCTTATACTAAATAATTACCCATATTTAAAATGAAGCTGTTGCATATTTTAATAAAAGCAAGCACCAGAGGGTTTTTATTTATTTTTTTCTTCTGTTCTACTCTACTGTACTTATATAGACAAAATATTTTGGCATAAATCACGCCTACATGGATCAAACCCTAGTCTTAACAATAACTTATAACATATCGTTTACCTAGCCATCAAATATAAACATTGCTTATATGAAATTATTGGCATAGGTCTGTACTCCGTGACACCAAAGTAAATGATTACGCATTTAGCCTTTGAATATTTAAGTTGCTATAAATATAGTTACTTTTCTCTATTGTTTTCTCAGAATAATGTTAAAACATGAAATGATTTAACAAAACATGTTTTATAACGTATTACACAATTTCAAATTTCACTATTTTGTTTGTTTAGAAACGTAACATAAAACACGTCATCTTTCTCGAAGTTACATCATGTTTCGAGCTTATTCTGGTGTATTCGAGGAAACCTGTAGAGCGTTCTTGTATAATTAGTGAGGTGTCACAAGATGTGCTTTGATTCAGCCAACACATTTTTATTTCATTTTTTTTAATGCTAATATTAACAAAAGAAGTTTTCAAAGAAGAATAAAGTTAAATTAACAGTCATCGTACTATGCTAGCCTTTCGATCACCAAGTTCAGAAATATAGAACAGTTTAAATATTTATTATTATTATTATTATTATTATTATTATTATTATTATTATTATTATTATTATTATTATTATTATTATTATTATTATTATTATTATTATTATTATTTTATTGTTATTATTATTATTAGACTATTTAATTTTGCTGGACTATTCACGAATTAATTTAATAAAATTTGCACACATATTGCGATGACGAGAATGTAAATTTTATTTCCGGGAAATTAATATTTATAGAGTTGTGTTAGGTGTGGTTAGGTTAGGATATGTTAGATTAGGTAGTATTAACACATTTTTTTATTATTATTTTTGAAGGGCATATTCCATCCTTCTAGAGCGACAATACACTTCCCTGCAAACCATCACAAGTAGTATGCCAAACAAAATCTGGCAAATCAATTAGATTGCTTTTTAGCTTTTGGTGATGGATTGGTGAGCCATAATTTCGATGGGGGTTGTAACGACCCTGCGTGAGTCTTCTATGTGTTTCTCTGGTTTAACACTTGCCTGTGTTTTGGTAATTTCAAGAGCCTGCTGTTGTGTCGTTAATAAGAACAGTACCAGTGATTTTGTTGCACACTCATCGAGTATAGACTATACAAATGTGAACTGTCTTACATCAATTCTCCGGCATCATTTACGACTTTACGCTGTATGTTATGGAAGCTACAACCTTAGGCTACTGTCAGCATATCCTTAGCATCAAAGCTGCTTTCAAAGCTTTCCGCATAGTGCTGTTTTTGATGGCAGGTTCCTTTTTGTATTTTATACACTCTTCAATATTTTATTTGTGAAATTAAACTGACATTCAGCCTGCATCTCAATCTATCTTATTCCCTGCACGGCGAAACAACAACAGCGCACACAAGGCAGACTAGATTAAATCAATAATTACTTAAAAATCTTATATTAAATTAGATCAGGTCTGGTTAAGTTAGTACGTTACAGTAAGGCTATTTTCCTTAATATAATATATTAAATTATATTTTTATATATCTGCCTTTCCATATATCTGTTTCAATATATCGAAAGATAAGAAATCTGCTTAAGAATGAAATTTGTATAATTCAGTCAAAGTTTACCCTATAAATGGTAAACTTTGGTTCAGTTTTCAGATCATCTTGACAAAGAGTTGTCAAAAATGTCCAAAATTATTTTTTTCAAAACGAATACAAAATAAACGGAAACGGTTAGAAATAGAGGAAAATGCTGGAATTCAAAGCATTACAGAATTAGTCAAATGCTGCAGTTTGTACTTTGTTTGATATAAATTGGAATTAAATTATGAAAATTGCTCCATTTTCTTAAAGTTTCGGTAATGACTTTGCAAAACGAAATTGAACTCTTTCCTTTCGGCGTTGAACTCCTCCCCTATCAAATTAAAAATGACATCTTCATCTAAATTATGTCTAAGTTTACCACATAATAAGTTACTGCAAATTAGCGATTTTCTTTGATTTAAATAAAGAAAATTAAAAACTTTCTTCGAGGGCAATGAACAGACGGAGATTATTCTCTCCCTTTTGGCTATGTGAGAACTAAAACGGGAAATTTTTTGTTTTATATAGAAAATAACCAAAACTTTACATTATGCTTAATTTTATTAAATATTTTGCCTTAATATTTATAAATTTTTTATGCATTTGATATTATTTAAGTAGATTACATTAAATAGTTATATTAATATGCAAAAGTATTCTATTGTAAGCTATAGGGCTGCAAACAAGGAGGAGTAGACTACTTAAAAAAAGTAAATAAAATAATGGTATAAGATGCAAAAAATTTACAATTTTTAGAAGTATACCTTTGGTATATATTATAGAGATATTTTTCATATAGATACCTTCTAAAAATATCATTATCTAGCTCATTTCAATTTCAAAAGGGGTGGTAATCTACATGCTACCTCTCATATTCTAGACTCATGAAGGGCGTACCACCAAGGTTTATCATGTAGTAAACCTGTGAGTAAACTTTGCTACTACTTTTAATGGGCGATTCTTTAAAATATAGGTATTTTATTACAAACCTAAAAATATAATTTTCATAATTAGGCAAGTATAAGAATGTAAGAAAATGAAGTGAAAAGTTAAATACAAAGTTTGCCTTATGGTAAAGTTTACTACATATCGCCTTATCATAGGAACCTTATCCCATTACTCTCATACGTAATTTAAAGTAAAAGATAGCTAACTTCCAACAAAACAAACTTTGGTTATGTTTATATTCATGAAGATACCTTTTCATATGACTAAATATTTAGATGTTTAAGAAAACGAATGCTATCAGACCCATTTTGTGGCTTCCATTTGTACCTCGACGTTTATGTATCATATGAGAACTGTGGAGCTGTCATAAGAAATCAGAGATGGGAAGAGGAAAAAAGTAAATTCAGATTTACCTTTTTAACAAAGTGTCAAAAGAACGAAAAGAAGGAATTCAAAATGTTTTGAAGTTTTAGCAAAACAGCGAAGAATTATGAGTAGAATAAGTTTGTAGATGTGAAATTTAAAGAGGTCGACACTTTCTGAAGACAGCCTCCCTGTAAAGAGGTCGACACTTTCTGAGAACAGCCTTTCTGCAACTAATAGAAAGAGAACAAGCAGTAAGGTTAAGCTAAGGCATTTGGGTTATAATTATTTATTTGTGTAAGTAAAGATAGATAAACAACACATATGACTTTTGTCTTAGATATTCAATTAAGCAGAAATAATAATTTAAAAATGGGTAGCTGAGAATTAGTAAAGAGTGTAGTCAGGCCTGTAACCAGGAGGGGGGAGCAGTACGGGCTCAGCCTGTCCTGTGGAATCCTAGAGATTAGAAAACAGAAACTGAAAAAAATTATTTAACTTTTCTGCTTTGATGAATAAGGAAGATCTGACATTTCTGGGCATTTTTTTTTTTTTTTTTTGGGTAATTTTTTTTTTACTTTAAAGGTATCAGCATCAAATTTGGAGTTAGTTCATAATTGGGCGAGATACGCAGTTTTGCATTCCTTTAAAATTTCTAAAGTATCTGTAGTTTCGGAGGTCCACAAACCCTCCTTTTGTCATGACCGATCTAGCCCAAACTTTCA